>CAUYQV010028181.1:0-32492 GCA_963574575.1 Galagoides demidoff | reverse complement strand
AGGCGCCCGCCACAACGCCCGGCCATTTTTTGGTTGCAGCCATCATTGTTGTTTGGCGGGCCCGGGCTGGGGATTCGAACCCGCCACCTTAGGTGTACGTGGCTGGCGCCTTAGCCGATTGAGCCACAGGCACCGAGCCAATTGGCCTGATTTCAATACTGTTGTGTCTCAGGGAATAGAGAGGCTTGAGAAGATGGGGAATGGCCAGTCAAAACACACACAGCATTTAGCAATTAAATTTGCTGCCTTACATAAAGACGGTTCGTGGCACCCCAAAACAATCACAATTAATAGCACCAAAGATTACCAATCACAGAGTACCATAACAGATAATGATAGTAATGAAAATATTGGAATTCTGTAAGAATTATCAAAATGTGACACCGAGACACAGAATGAGCACTTGCTGTTGGAAAAATGGCTCTTCTAGACTTGCTTGCAGACCTACAATTTATTCAAAAATGCAATGTCTGGAATCACAGTAAAATGAGGTAATCCGGTACTCTTTGTTAGCCCAGTCCCAGTTTAGGAGACTACATCCTGGATTTGAAGAGGCAACTTTGCTTTTTCTTACTTTTTCACATTGAGATACTTACTTTTGTTCAGTAAATTGCACAAATCTTAATGGATTTTTACTCAATCATATATCCATGGAATAGTGTTCTATTTCAATAACTATACCTAGTCTGACAAGGTAGAAATAACAAATATCACAGAAAGTGCACCCATAGTTTCTTTTTATCTCCGGGTAATGTTATGCAGAGCACATAGCACACACATGTTTGGTATGACCTACACATTCTGATGATAATTTATAGAATCCAAATCTCCCCTATTTTGGATAGTGGGTCAATTCAGATGCTCAGGGAGTATGAGATGCATGGGCAGCATAAAACAGAATGTCACAGGACTGTCTTTGTGTCCGTATCAAGTCTGCTTCACATTTCATGCATAGATAAACTTTTGGACTCTCCAGATAGGGCAGACATGACACAGCCCATCTGTAAATTCCCCAGGAGAAGGAGGGCGTATAAATTCAAGGTTTTATTATTGCTATGTATGTATCTAAAAATCAATATTTCTATCTGTCTTGCTATTGATCTGCATGTGCACATCAGATAGCCATTTAAAACAGGCTCTTTTCAAAGCAACAATGCATTAAGTGGGCCCTCTGTTAAGACAGGTTATGTGGACATGACAAAACTTTGGATGTGGGGGTGAGTGTACACATGTGAGCTGGGGAGTTTGCGGTCAATACAGATTAGATTTCTACTTGGGACTGTAGGTTTATGTGCCCGTGCACTTCTCAGGTACCAATAATTCCACAAAGTGTCACATGTCATCCAAACAAGATGATATGTCACCAGGAGGGATGGTCTGTGGAGGGATTGTCCCTATGAAGGACAAAAGTTCTCATGTTTGGGACCACAAGTGGAGGGGATAAAGCAGAGATGCCTTGGGAAGCATCAGCTAAGACCATCCCTTCTTTATTCCAGGCTGACTCTGAGTAGGCAGCTGCCCTCAGCACAATTGAGAAGCAGGTTCCGTCTATCATGTCCACTGCCTCTTTGCAGATTGTTGAATATTTAATGATGCCATTTGCCTTTCCAGAAAAAGAGCTCAAAGAACTCTGCACGGTCATGCAGGAGGTGGGCCGCAGGGCTGGTCCTAACGTGGAGCAGGCTGGCCAGTTATTTCCCTCCAGGAGATTCCTTGAACTGCAACCCCCAGCAGGTGCTGGGGCTGGGATGCGACAGAAGAAGAGGCCCTCTGTGTGGTTTTCGTCAGAGGACAGAAGAAGAAGTGCTGAGCTGATATCAAGTGACCGTGGCATGTGGTGACATGGAAACCAGGGAGTTATTTTCCACTAACATATAAGAGCCTGGCTCGAATTTAGGTTACCACAGTGTATTCATAAAATGGTGATGTTAGAAGGAACCACATTGTCTTTTTGATCCCAAGCAAACATTTTACTGACTGGGAAACTGAGGCCTCCATTGAAATCAGTTTTGGAGTCATACAGCTGCATAGAGGCCAAGTTGTTTCCATTTTTCCCTAACCCAGTCCACTCTTTACTCAGCAACCAAAGTGGTCGTTTACAATATAGAAATCCATTATTTAAAATCTTTCATGGCTTCCCAGCCGGCTTAGAATTAAATGCAATCTCTTTTCTCACTGTTACAGGAGTCTGGATATTATATTCTTGCCCTCCTCTCTCATTTCATCTTCCATCACCCCTCCCCTCATTCCCTTGTCTCCACCTTGCCTTCCTTCTGTTCCCTTGCCATGCCACGTCATTCTCACCTGGAGCTCTGGGCTTGCTGACTTCTCTGATCAGAGCACTCTGCCTCACACCTTTGCGTCATTAGTTTCTTAGCCCCTTTGAGGTCTAAATTCAGGGCAGCCCCCTCTGCCCTCACCATCTGTTTTCCTCCTGTCCACACACATGCTAGTGGGTCCTTCCTTTATCACATTACCTTGTTTGCTTTTCTTATAGCATTTGTCAACATAGAAAATGAACTTATTTTATTTATTTGCTAACTTATCTATCATTTGCAGTAGGCTGCGAACTTTGTGAGGGCAAGGACTTTATCTGTCTTATCTGCTCCCTACTGTGTATCTATCGCTGGGAATGGTCTAGGGCTTTGGTGGAGAAGGAACAAGTCTCTGCTTGGCACCTTTTCCATTGCACTGTGTTGCCTCTTTTTGATATTGATTTGGAAATTGCTCTTTCCATACTCATGTCTAGAGAGTAATATTAACTTATGGCTGGGGAGTGGCTAGCCCTGCTTTTATGGTGGCTGATAACTTGAGGATAGGGTCCCGGCTCTGAGCTTTTTCTTCTAAGTTGGTTTCTACACTGTGGAGCTCGAGTATCACCTGTCTCTGAATTGAGGTGGAGGAACTGAATTGAGGAACTGGTCAAAAGTGCGTATCTAAAATCCTGCCCTAGACATACTAAATCAGAATCTCTGGAGGTGAAAGTCTACCCTGGAATCTGGTCTTTTAACAAGGCTATCCTTAAGATAACCACAGGTTAAACTTAAGACAATTCTAGGTCATGAGTTCAAGCCAATCAGTCAAGCAAACCAAAATATATTTTACCTCCTGGTGCACTTGCACCTTTATACTTAGAATGATTAAACTCTTGGTCTGAGGTCAGGGTAGACTATCTTGATGTACAGATGACATGAGCATCATGACTTATGTGTGAATTATCAATCTCTGCATAACAAATTACCCCCCAAACTTGGCAGGCTCCTCTCATTTAGGGACATTCTTATGCTCACTAGAAACTCCTTGAGAAGGAGGATGGGGGAGAGTGACATAAGCCAGGAGCAGAAGTAGGAGAGGAAATTTAAATCCATTTCAAATTACCCCTCATTAATGGTTTAGTGAAAGGCTTGGATAAGGAGGAGCCTGGGGGTACTGGTAAATGTGAGGCTGTAACATTAGATTCTGATGAGCCACATGTCACAGAGGACTAGGTGTGGGGTAATGCTGACTATGGTGATGGTGGACCTAATACTTTCAGAAGGTATTTATTGAGCACCCACGTCCTATCACAGACATAGACAGATGGCATCAAAATGGATCCCCCCCAAAAAAATACCTGTCCCATGGAGTTTAAATTCTAGAAGAGGAAATGGAATATGATTGTGACAGCATTTGTCCCCTTCCTCTGTTTGGAGCCTTTCCTTCTGTAGTTCTTAGTCATTAGGGACTCAGTCTACACCATGTCCCCAAGGTCAATGAGGGATTCTGAAAACTTTCTCTCTTCCAAGGCTTGCAGGCTGATATCTGTTGAAAATGTTTTAATGCAGGGAAGTGGATTTTGGTTGAGAGGCAGTTATGTCTGTGTGCGTACTTCGGGGGCTGGAATCACGGGCAGAGGGCTTAGAATAACTACATTTATCTAATAGTTTTTGTAGGTTAGCAATTCAGGACTGGCTTAGCCAGGTTCCTTGGCTTAGGTGCTTTCAGGAGGCTGCAATCAAATATACCCAAGGCTGAAGTCATTTCAACCAGAGAAGGATCCACTTCCAAGATCACTCATGTGACTGTTGAAAAAATTCAGTTCCTCATGGGCTATTGGACTAAAGGGCCTTGGTTCCTGGCTGGATGTAGGCTTCAGAGGTCCTTATCTTATATGCCTTTCCGTAGCACAGCTCATAACAAGGCAGCTGGTTTCCATCAGAGTGAGCAAGTGAGAAGAGCCAGGGAGAAGAAAGTAAGCAAGATGGCTGTCATGGGCTTTTGTGCCCTGATCTCAGAAATTGCACCTCATTACTTCTGCTGTATTCCATTGGTTAGAACAAATCAGTAGGTCCAGGCTCCCTGAAGAGGAGGGGATTACACAGGGGCATGAATGCTAGAAGGCAGGGAGAGCCACTTTAGAAGTTCCCTACTATATTTTAGCCTGAATTTTGAACTATCTTTGGACATAGGACACAATGTGGCAGACAGATAACTATTTGGGGATTCCATGTGGCACCTAAAGATCTAATTAAAAGGCAGTATTGCTTGATAAGAAGAGCATAGACTTTGGGTTCAGAGAGGCCTCTGTTAGCATCTAAGCTTTGGTATCTACCAACTGCATGACCTTAGATTTAGTTACTCCAAGATTTAGTTTTCTTATATAAAAAGTGTGAAAAATTGGCTCAGCGCCTGTGGCTTAAGCAGCTAAGCCACCAGCCACATACACCTGAGCTGGCAGGTTCAAATCTAGCCCGGGCCCACCAAACAACAATGATGGCTGCAACAAAAAAATAGCTAGGCATTGTGGTGGGCACCTGTAGTCCCAGCCACTTGGGAGGTGGAGGCAGGAGAATCACTTAGAGCCTAGGAGTTGGAGGTTGCTGTGAGCTATGACGTCATAATACTCTACCCAGGGTGACAGCTTGAGGCTCTGTCTCAAAAAAAAAAAAAGTGTGAAAAATAACACCTACCACCTAAGGAATTTTGAGACTCAAAAAAATCACATGAGGCTCGGCACCTGTGGCTCAATCGGCTAAGGCGCCAGCCACGTACACCTGAGGTGGCAGGTTCAAATCCCCAGCCCGGGCCTGCCAAACAACAATGATGGCTGCAACCAAAAAATGGCTGGGCGTTGTGGCGGGCACCTGTGGTCCCAGCTGCTTGGGAGGTGAAGGCAGGAGACTTGCTTGAGCCCAGGAGTTGGAGGTTGCTATGAGCTGTGATGCCATGGCACTCTACCCAGGGGGATAGCTTGAGGCTCCATCTCAAAAAAAAAAAAAAATCACATGAGTGGGTGGTGCCTGTGGCTCAAAAGGGTAGGGCGCCGGCCCGATATGCCAGAGGTGGTAGGTTCAAACCTAGCCCCGACCAAAAAATGCCAAAAAAAGAAAAAAAAATCACATGAGTAAGATACTTGTCAAAATGTGGATTCCCAGGTTTCTACCCAAGAAATTCTTACTCAGTAGACTTGGTGTGGTACCTAAGAATTTCTATTTTTAATAAGTACCCTGGTGTTTTTAGGTACATATGAAAAGTACCAGTATGTGGTAGCTGTTAACTGGCATATTAGCAGCAATTCTGCAGTTGTTCGTGAGGAGCTGTACATTTGCAAAGGATCGACTGTGGCATCGTGGAAAGCAAACCATATTAAGGATTAGTAGATAACAAGTTCTAGCCCTTGTCTGACACTTATTTTGCTTAGTGCCTTAGCACAGTGCTGTCCAATTTTTCTAGACTTCATTTTTTAAAATCCCCTTTAGCTTTGGTACTCTGTTTAGGTGAAGAAGAAATAATGACATGGTTCCCTTTAGAGCTTCCTTGTTGGGAAAAACAAGGCCAATGGCCTCCATCATGAATCTCTTCCGATCTCTGGGTTGCCTAATATTTCTTCTTGAAGAGTATTCCTTGGAGCCTCCCATTCCTCTACTCTTCTTCTAATTCACATGACCTCAGCATCTCTGTACATAATGAAATATATCTGAAAACAACCTAATTTAAAAGAATAAATCTATTAAGGAGCTAGGAACTTTCTGGCGTGAAATGAAAAATATTGATTGCTTCCCACCTGTTAGCAATGAAATCCCATTCAGTTAATTAACCTGCTCAGAGATAAAGTTTATTTTTGCCCTTCACTTTCAGCTCCAAATCTTTAAAACCATTAAAACAAGTGCCTGGTCAATGAATAAATCTTCTCCCAGAGTGGCATTCAGAGTTTTCTGTAATCTGGCTCCAGCCTACTTTTTCGACTTTATTTCTAGCTACTTACCTTCAAGCACCTTCTATACCAGCCAAATGGAAAAGCTAAAGTATGCAGCGCTCCCACTGCTGAGAACACGTTTCCCGTCTCTAAATTCACATATGTTAACTCAGTTCAAGTGCCACTTCTTGAAAAAGGTTTTCCCAGATCTGCAGTATCTATCTCTACCTCCGCTACCTTTTTCCACCTCTCCTAATTGCTGCCTTGCTGTTGGCATTATCTCCCTGTTCTGAACACCCCCAAACTTATTATACCATCATAGTACGTATTATTTTACACCTTATATTATGGTTATGCACATATTTATAGTGCTAGACCTTTGATGATGCAACTCCAACCAATTTATTTTTGTGCTCCACATATCTTCTCTGCTTTACCTGTGATTGATGCTTAGTGAATATTTTTTGAATGTTTAAATGGAAATCCATTGACTTAACATGTTCTTTACGGTTGTTTTTACTCTTGGGACTCATGATTCAACACCGATATGAGAAGAATCTAACTCCGTGAGGTGTTTTTCTGGATTTACATTATATTCAAAGCAGGGCCTCTCAGTCTTTGTGAAGACAATCTGTTGTTACTTCCCATCCTTAGCAGTTTTCTCTTTCTAGAGATCTTTTCACTTCCAGTGGAAGGGTTGGACAAGAGTCTTGTTATGAATATCTCTCATTTCTGTGACTCTGAATATAGGCTTCATATGGCTTTTCTATCTCCTGCCCCAATTTGCCTACACGACACACTTGGAACTAGCGTTTTATGAACACAAAACCCTAACACTCAATTCAGGTTCTCAGATATTCAGTGTGAGAACACTCACATGTACGTGTCTAGGCTGAAGGGGAGAAATAGGACAGCTTCACTGAACTAAAAAGGACATTTATTTATTTAGAGGCCATTTTCTTGATCACCTACCAAACTTTAGGTGCTGATGATGCAAATATAAATACTAATCCCTGACTTCAAGGAGATCTGATTTACATGAAGGGAGATAAATGTATAATGAGGTAATTATTACGGAGTAGAATGTGTGCAATGCCAGAGGCAGATAACTGGGTGATGTGGAGCACAGATTTTCTTTGAAGGCAGATGGAATTTTTTAAATAAAGAGGTTCTCTTTTGTAACACAGTGCTCATGCTGATATCAATAAGCAAGTATTATTTTATAGTTATTAAAAACGTCAGCATAACCTTCAAAGCAATAACCTTGGGCTAGGTCTCAGCATCCACAGTGGGTGCTGGGACATGATTCAGACAAGCAGCCACTTTAGGTTAACCAAGCCACTCTAGGTTATAACCTTGGTCCTTGCTCCTTAAAGCTTGTAGGAATGAATCATTCATGGAGATGGCAGCAAAGGGGTAGTTTTCTTATGATTCATTGGGCTGAATTTCATGCCAGTGATATTTTGGTGCAGAGATTTTGCATGCCACTGTCTCTATGGATCCAATATTTCTAAAGGTATTACCACAGCTGTTTAGATGACTCATTGGAATGTCTTTTCCAAGTCTATGACCCTAGAAGAATCTGTGTGTGTGTGTGTGTGTGTGTGTGTGTGCACTCGAGAGAAATAGAGGGAAGAGGGTTATAGGAAAAGGCCAAAAGGCAATCTTAAATTTTAAGTGACCAAAGTCTCCAGCTGCAAATACTGAGTTTTTATACAGACCACTTTCAGTCTCCTTCTCTTCCTTGCTCTTCATATTTAGGGACACTTTTCTGTTCACTAGAAACTCCTTGAGAAGGATGGGGTAGGGTGACGCAAGTCAGAAGCAGAAATAGGAGAGGAAATTAAAATCCATTTCCAATTACCCCCTGTCGGCGAAAAGCTTGGATAGGGAGAAGACTGGAGATATTGGTTAAGACGAGGCTGTAATATTGCTGTGGATTCTTGTGATTCACAACTGAAAGAAGACTCTGACTTGTGACAAGGACGCCCATATATGGTGGTGATGGTGGCCACAGGTAGTTAACCAAATATAGATTGAACACTTCATATATGCCATCACTAACTTAGGCACATGGAATCAAATGTTTTTTCTAAAAACCCCTTCCCATTGGAGCTTAAATTCTATAATAGAAGATGAAACTGACCAAAAAAAAAAAAATGGTGCTAGCATCCTCCTCCTTGTTTGAAAGTTTGGAGTATTTCCTTCTTGTGAAGTGTTAGTCACGAGGCACTTAATCTCCCTCTTGTCCCAGCGTCATTGAGGAAGTCACAAAACTTTCTCTAAATGTTTATGTACTTCAAATGTTTCTAAGAACAGGGAGATGGACTGAGGTTGAGAAGTAGCTGTCTCTGTGAATGTGTGTTGAGGCGGGCTGTGATAGTGTACAGTGGGCAGAAATTATACAATCACCATTACAACCGGGAAGGAATGCCAAGAGTTAGTCCCTCTACCCCAGTTGCCTTTCTTCCTCTTTCTTACACTTTCACTTTGCTCCCTCCTCCCTCCCTTCCGAAATCCCTCCCTCTCTTCGTTACCTCCCTTTCCCATGGTTCCTCCCCATCCCCGCGCTTCTCTCGCTTCTTCTCTCCTCCTCTGGCTCCCTCTCCCTCTAGCCTCTTTTCCTCTCATCCCCCTTCCCTCCTCCATCCCTCCGCGGCGTCTGCGTCAGGCCCCCACTGGCGTGACGCGCGGGGTCTGGGTGGGAGCTGTCCACTCGCCCCGGGTGCTGAATGCAGCAGCGGCGGCGGCGGAGGCGCCGGCGGCGGTGGAGATCGCTGAGAGCCTCCTCCGCTCCCAGAACCTCTTTTCCAGTCCTGGACGGTCAGCTCACCGCCCCGCCACCTCCCTTCCAGCACCACCCCTTTGGGAACCGATCCAGGGGGGCAGCAGTCGCCGCGGCGGGTGCTGAGCAACGGTGGAAGACGAGACAACACCTGGCAGCAGCCTGGAATCTGATTTGCTTTTAAGAAATATATTTATATACGGTTTTGGGGAGTCGCAAGAACCAAGCTGGAGCCAAGTGCCGCCTGCCTCCCACTTTGGCCACGCCGCTTCGCTCCCCACTCCCCACCTTCAGCTGGCACAGCAAACAAGCCTTACCTCGCTGCATCTGCGAGGGAAGGTAGCCGCGACCAGCCCAGCCAGCCAGAGGCGGCGGAGGAGGGAGGGGCGGGCTGGGGGTGCAGAGAGCGGGCCGAGGCCGTCCTTGGTGTGGGTAGCGGGGGCAGAGCTGCGAAGAAGACCCGGCAGCCGCCCTCTTCCGCCCACCAGAAGCACTCTTTCCTGATTATTTGAGAACCGAATTATTCCACTAGTATTACTGCATTTTTATTACCCCCTTCCTCACTCCCCAGCCGCCCCCACCCCCCACGCCTGCCTCGCCTCTGGTTGCATGGCAGCGCTGCCCCGGCGCGGGGGCTCAGGGCTGGCCCCCCGGGAAAGAGGAGGAGGAGGAGGATCATGAAGCCGGGAGTCGCGACCGCGCCGGACGGCGGGCAGCAGCCAGAGGACGAGCCAGAGCAGCCCCCGCCCCGGAGACACCCGGACGCCGACCAGCAGTCGCCTCCGCCGCCACAGCAGCAGCGGCGGGCGCGGGCAGACCCGGAGCCGGAGGAGGAAGGCGACCACGATCCAGAGGAGGAAGAAGAGAAGGCGAGGGCACCCGCCCGCCCGGACCTGCCCTTCTCTTGGCTCTTGCCCCTCGCCCCAAGGGACCTTTGATGGAACCGAGGGGAGGGGGCCACGGATTTACGGACTGCAGTAGGGCTGGGCTGGGGGCTGAGATAATGTAACTACTCCTTTCTCCTGTTCCCTCCCACACGCCCCTCTTCTCTACTCCTTTTCTCTGTTCCTCCGCCCTCTCACCCCCATACACACCCTTCCTCTAGCCAGGATCTTAATGCTCAGGAAGAAGGCGGCTCTGCAAGGGTTAAAAAAGATCTTTTCTTTTTCTTCTTTCTTTTCCCCTCTCTAAGCCTTCGTTTCCCACCTCAGTCCTAATTGGCTTTCCCCTCTTGGGTGTAGCCCTTCGGCTGCAGAAGCGAAGCACAAGCCCCTCGCCCAACCTCACCTGCTACCCCTCCCCCTCCCAATGCTCTTTTAAAGGCAATCTGGTGCTTCTGGGGGTTTGTTGCCCCAGTTTTTTGCCCAGGAGAATTAAAACTTCTCCCAACCTCCTTTCCTCCTTCCCCTTGGCCCCCGCTCCCCCCAGAATCCCCTACTACCTGAGAAAAACTATCTTTTTTCTCTCACATATGCAGTCCTCAATTCTTCATTGAAGTTTTCTCTGGGCCCAGGTGAACACACTCCAAATTTGATTTATCGTCATCCCCACCCTTTTATATAAAAGAAAGAGAGTTCCTACTGCCTAGGAATTTGAGAAGAATCCAATATTTTTCCCCCCCTGGGGAACTTTTTAACAATCAGGCATTGGTCTTAAGGCTCCAGCAACCATTCACAGGCTTCTGCCCTACTGCTCCTGCCAGTGTCCTCAGGTCAAAGGCAGAAAGGAGAATCCCTGGGCGAGGTCTGAGGCTGGGGTGGGGTGAAAGCTCAAGAAAAACTTTTCTGTTGTTGAGCTTTCCAGGCAGAGTTCAGAATCAGTGACTTATAGTTCTCAGCCCTGGGAACCATTTATTTGCTATTTGGAGGGGTTGTAAGAAGAGCCATTGAGAAAGCAGGCCCCTCCATTACACAGATACACTGTGGAGCCCCCAAACCTATCCTGCCCCCCCCAACTTCAAAGACTCAGCTGCCCCTCTCCGGCTCTCTGCTCCGCTGGGCACATGCTGATGCCCCTGTGTGGGCTGCTCTGGTGGTGGTGCTGCCGTGGCTGGTGCTGCTGTGGACTGTGCACCCCGGCTCCCCAGATGTTGCGCCACCAGGGTCTCCTCAAGTGCCGCTGCCGCATGCTCTTCAATGACCTGAAGGTTTTCTTACTGCGGCGCCCTCCTCCAGCGCCACTGCCCATGCACGGCGACCCCCAGCCCCCCGGTTTGGCGGCCAACAACAACACCCTTCCGGCTCTGGGCGCCGGGGGGTGGGCAGGCTGGAGAGGCCCTCGAGAGGTGGTGGGCAGGGAGACCCCTCCTGTGCCACCTCCACCACCTTTGCCCCCCTCCTCTGTGGAGGGTGACTGGGGTGGCCCAGCCATAGAGCCACCTGCCTTGCTGCTCAGCAGTGCCTCCTCAGATGACTTCTGTAAGGAGAAGGCTGAGGACTGCTACTCCCTGGGCAGCAGCCTGGACAGTGGTATGAGGACCCCACTCTGCCGCATCTGCTTCCAGGGGCCAGAACAGGTGAGTCCCCTTTTCCTTCCTCTTACTTCCTGTGGTATCTCGGCGTCTTACATATGACTACTGGGCTTCTGGCCCTGGAGAACCATTAGGCCGGCTCTAGTGTGGGAGCTGTAAGTTTCAACAGCTCCTCCTTGGTGTTTCCTGTGGTTAATTTGCCCCATTGGCGTCTGGCTGCTGATGGAGCCAGTTTGGTGGTTCACTTTCACTCCAGTTTTTGCATTTTCCTTCTGGGGCTAGTGTCTTCATTTCCATCCTCAAATTCCACAAACATCCTTGGAGTAGAAGATCCCGAGGCAGTGAAATGAAGGAAGTTGGTGGTACACTCTCACTTGTTGCCAAGTTGTTACCCTTTTCTCTGGTTTGTTGTTAGTAGCGTTTTCTCCAGCCTGTCTTCCGTCCCAGATCCAGATTTCTTTCTTTTTTGAAAGTGTGCTGAGGTGTGGTTCTTGTTCCCTGTTCTCATAGGTTAAAATCCAACAAGACTCTTTGAGACCACCGTCTGCCATGATATACTGACATTCATCACAATATGTTCTAGTCACTGAGGAGGAAATGGAGATGGATTCTGGGTCACAGAGTATGTGGTTAGCTAAGACACTTCTTGGCAGACTCTAGTTTTTCTATGTTGAAAGAAGGGAGGTAAATTGTAGTCACGGAGCGTTTAAGGGATGTGAATAAGCAAGTACGGACACTTGACACATCTATTCCCCTTTCTCAGGTCTGAAGCACATTGACTTAAATTGTTCCCCAAACTCTTCCCATCCAGAATTGGGGGAGCCAAGTGCCTCATGGACCAGACCCTTCCCAAGTCTGGTAGGCTCTCCATACCCTGTCCATTTGGATTTTCACAGACACCTCTTTTTACCCCAGTTACAATCTAGTGTCCACAATTCCGGGTATCATATGTATGTTCTTTAGGAGTCATAATCGTGGCAACATTTTCTAAAAAATCCCAGATAGAAAGGCTCACCTGAAAATTAATCTAGTTAGCGATGCTGGAGAAGGAAAATTCAAGTGCAACATGGGCAAGGTCATGTGTCACGTCAACCACTCCTTCAGTAGTTTCTGGGAGTGGAGGGTAGACTTCTGGTACTCCTCAAACAAGTGGGAGTGCAGTAGACTGCCCTGCTGGAGCTCCTCCCTGCCTCTGGCTCTTGCTGAGGGCTTGCTCTGTTAGATGCAGGTGTAGCTGACATTTTCATTAATTTATTTTCTGTGCTCTGAGTGGACAAATCACATTAGGGACCAGCAATGCCAGGTGCCACCGCCTGGGCATTCTGGGGGCAAGTGATACAGATTTCAGTGTGAATACATGTCTCTGAGAAGCTGAGAGCTGGATTCCTATGTATGTTTTTGTACTCATTCATCATAAAGTTTATTACAATACAGATAAATAATCAGATGAGAGAGTTGTGTAGGGTGAGTGCTGGGGAAGAGGTAAGGGGCTTCCATGCCTTCCCTGGGAGCAACACTCTCCCCAAACTTCCATGTGTTCAGCTGTTTTGATGGATTTCAAAGAATCAATAGATCAATAGAATTTCCTGAAGTACCAATTAAAGTGTTGCCCAGAGTTGAAAACTTCTGTTAGGCAAGAAGGTTCAGGATGACTTTCTGTCAGCCCTTTCCTCTACTTCCAGCAAGAGGGTCTGGCAGAGCTATCTAGAATAGCATGGCTAACAGCAGGAGGGGTGCCTCATTTTGGGTTTTCTGTGTCAGAATCTTGTCCCAATCAGGAACCTCCTCTTTTCCAAAAGAAAGAATTATTGAGCTTCCTAACCTCCTAATCTATTTCTTTTCTCACACGGTCTGGCTCAGGTCTGCATGTCTCAGGAGCTACTGGGACTGTGGCTTCTGGCAAGAGCAGGCTTGTCTCTAGAAAACAGCAGGGCTTGAAGGTGTCCTGGGATAATATTTTACCTGCTGTGTGAACGTCTCCAAATAGCTTTACGCCTCTGGGCCCCTTTTTCACCTATGATTTGAGATACCCTTTCTTGTCCCCCTCCCTCCCTTTTTTATAGATGTGTTGGGAAGATCCAGGAGATAATGAGGGTGAAAATGTCTTGGAAGGGATTAATATATAATGAGCATGTATTTTGATGCTGGAAAACCTGTACTTTATTGCAAAAGGAAGAAGAAAAAAATTGCTAGCAATATTGTAAAACCTCATGTGATACAAGGTCTGGGCAGAGGTTAGGAGCTTGCCTTTCTTGTTCATTATTTTTATGATATGTCATAAATAAAGCATTGAAAACAAAAAGCTAAAGCCAATAAAGGAATGGGCTCTATTATGTGGGAGGAGTAGGGGGCCAGGTCTGCATGAAGATTGGATCAAATCAACCACTTCCTGCATATGATTATGACTATGATGTTTTGGAGGTTTACTTTATCTGTGCAGGAGACAAGAGGTTTTAATGAGATTGTGTTCCAGAGTAATAAGCGTAACGTGAGTACTATATATTGAATAGAGAACATAGTTTTCCATTCTCTTCTCATTTTTTTCTTTTTTTACAGCATTTCAATGAGGAAAGGGAGACAAAGGAGAGGCTATAAGGGCAAGTCTAGAGAAGGAAGGGGAAGAGCTAGGGACAGAAAGAGGGAAAAGCAGAGGAGTGGGGAGGGAGAGAGGAAGAAAGAGAGACAGAGAAGCTGAGATTTCTATACTTTAGTTTCCATTCAGGGAAAGAGCTGTCCAGCAATTGTCTACACGTGGCCCTGGAGGGAGTGTGGTCTGCAATCTTAGTAGCTGAATGTCTTGGTCTTACCCTTGTCTAAACAAAGGAACTAAATAGCACACACACACACACACACCAATCCCTACCCCACTACACACACTCATCACCCCAGTCATTTGCTACTGCTCTAGAGGCTACAAGGCTACCCCAAATGAAGATTTAATCTTTTCTTATCAAGGACTTGCAACATATATGGTGAGGGGCGACAGGAGATTCCAGAGAGTTCTGCTTTCACACGTATCGACAGAGGACCTTGCCTCCATTCATTCATGCATGTACTTATATAACAAATGTTTATTGGGCACCTACAGTGTGCCAGATGCTCTTCCAGGCCCTGAGTAGTCATCAGTGAATAAAACACATGAGATTTCTGCTGTCCTGAAGCTGACATTCTAGTGGAGACACTGAAATAGACAAATAAACCAGTGGAAAAATAAGGTAATTTCACATAGCCTTAAGTGCTTGATGAGATTTGAAAAGGCAAGTGAGTTAGACAGGAATGGAAGGGAGGGGGTGGGAAAGATACAGACACATTAAACAGGGTGAGCAGGAAAAGGCTTCCCAAGAACGTGCCATCTGCGCTGACACTTAAATGATGAGAAGTTCCCAGCAATGCACAGGTCTAGGGCAAGAGCATTCCAGGTGGAGGAAACAGCAAGTTCAAAAGCCTGAATGTGAACAAGCTTAACCTGTTTGCAAAACAGAGAAGACAGGAGGAGAAGGAGGGATAAAGTGCTTTGAGACCTTACTTGGCTTCTGGCTGGCAAGCTGCTGAGTAGCCGCCCTCTTTCTCTCAGCCATTTATTCATGCTGGGCGGGGGCTGTAGGATGAGACACCAGCTCGCAATCTCGTCCTTCCCAGTTTTGATTGAACCTGTACTTGTCTACTTCAAGTGTGCCATGCACCATGGTGGCTAAGCTGAGGTGTATGAAGCCCCATGGCCCTGGTTGGAGGCCTGAACAAGTTATGCAGCTGCCCTATGCCTGGGACCCCTCATGAGTGAAACTGGGATAACAATGCTGGTCCTATTTCATGAGAATATTCTGAGCATCAGAGCAGTCATACTCTTACAGCAATGCTGTCATAGTGCTCTGTTGTGGTTATTGTCACTATCTTAGATGCAAAAGAGTGCTAGCTACCCTTGCCTCATTTGAAAGAAAAAGTGTGTCTCACAGGCTGGCAGGAAAGCTGCTGGTCTGGCTGTGGTGGTGGATTGCTTCTTACAGACTTACGATGCTGTAGGCATACAACGCTGCTCATCTGTTTCCATTATCAAAGTATTTATTAAGCACCGACGTGTGCCCACTGTTCTGCTGAGCAGGGTCCACAGACACAGAGTAGAGGTGGCCATGCCCTCTGGGAATGTCACAATCTAACCCAGACATCACAGGGGCTGATAGAGATCAAGAGCACACAGGGAGCCTGAGTGAATTACAGTAATATCAGGTACAAGAAAGAGATGCATGTTTAAAGGCAGCCAGTGGGTGGGGTGCCTATTCAAAGAGACAAGTGTGGGGATCTGCTACTTTTCCCAATTAGTCAGGGACGGCTTCTCCATTGCTGCTGAAGACCAAGTAAGAAAAACAGAGCAGCTGCAAGGCTGAGGTTAGGCTGATGGAAGCAGAAGGGATGTGCCACCCCTTGCCTGCCATGATGGGTTTTGTCTTTGTACTATCTCCAGGCATGAAAAGAGGTGACATGCCTCCCAGCTGGGCATCTGTGGAGAGCCTGGAGGTGGTAGAAGGATGGAATCCTCCCATGGCAGTCAGCAGTGGGGTGGGAGGGCACCTGTTCTGGATATAATGGAAAGCAGAAAAAGACTCAGGAAGAGCTTAACTGGTCTGGCCTGGTCTGCCTTGGCCTCCCTGCAGCTCTGTGTTCAGAAGGGGTAAGAATAATATGGAATGTTTTAGTCAGTGTTTGGGGTCTTTGGGGTATAATTTAAGGGTTTTTCAGGGCTAAGGGGAATCTGAAGACCCTACAATGCAATGAGAACCCTGGAAATGGAGATAAATTAAAACGTTTTAGAAGTAACCCAAATAAGGTGCTTATTCTTTTTAGCACTGTGGTTTGATTTTATGTTTCTCTGTGTGATGATTTAATATCTGTCTCCACAAAGGATTGACCCACCCCTAACATTGATGGGCCCTAGGGCAAGAGTATGCATGGGGGTTCACATACCATAAGTCAAAATATTTAAGAGTAATAAACCCAGTTAACAAACTATTAAACACAATACATTCTACCCTTCTATCCTGGTAAATGCATCTTCAAAAGAACTTGGGAGAGAGGATCAAGTTTAGAACTTTTAGATTTTTCTGAATTCTGGCCTAGCCAAATGGAGACATCTGGCCCTTCGTCTACAGGGCACTCTGACTCTCTTCAACACTGACTCCACCCTGCACCAAGGAGCCTTGGGTGCCCAGGTATGAACATGCCAGTTCTGTCCATACCATCCACCAAACAGAAGCTCCTTCTTACCCTGTTCCCCCTTTCCCCCATCTCCCAGGCCTGGGAGGGAACAGTTTATGGAGCTAAAGGAGAAAGCCCAGGGACAGGTTCACCACTGTCAGGACAGGAATTCTAGGGACCCAGGTAACTGGAGCATGTTCCAGAAGAGGGAGGAGGATCCCTGATCCTGTAGACTCCTCATCCTTTAAGGAGGGATGGCTACACAGGGACCAGATGGGGGTCCTCTAACGCCAGAGTACTGTGGCCTGGGCCTAAGGGAGGCACTGCAAAGGGTCGGTGAGATTCCTGGAATGAGTGACCTGTGTGCATTCACTCCTCATTGGATCATCAGCTTTCAACCCAGTGCCTGGCACCTGCTTCCTGCCTTATAAGCTTTATTGAGTAATCTTCCTTCTGGATTGCTTAGGGTGTCCCAAATATTGCCATACATAGGGAAAATGGGAAATTGTAGCTAAATGTACATTTATTTACAAAATATTCATTATAAAATTTGACAAAATATTCTCTATGTGTTGGCCACTTCTTTCTACACACACGAAGTGTTCCCTCCCACTCATGGTGAACATGTTCCAAGATAAACACTGTTATAATTTTTCCTATATATGGTGACTTGTGGGTCATTCTGTATTTATTGGATGAATGAGCCTCTGAAGCACACCTGGGTGAACTGAGGGAAAGGGAACTTTTCCTTCTTTTCAGGAGAAAAATACTGAACTGGCATCAAATGCTGACAGTGTGCTTTGCAGGGGGGCTCAAAGGCAGTGCCTGGGCCAGTGATAGACTCGCTAGAGAGGTGAATTGGAGTTTTGCTATTTATTACAAAGAACATCCTCATCCAGTTCCAAGATAGCATAGGCTGCCTTAGAAGGGAAATCATGTGGGTTACTGAGACTAGATGACCCTCAAGGTCCCTTCTGAACTTGGGATCTGGAATCGTAAATAAGACTGCTTAGTGGACCAAAGAGATTTTTAATCTAAACTTAAATGACCCACTGTTCCTCTCCAATTGAAGGGGTGAACTCATCCCAAGACACCTAGGCCCGGTACACACAACACATGCAGGTGTGTCTTCAGCAAAGATTATAAAGAACGGTCTTTCCTGTGTTCAGTCAGACACGTTCTAAGTTGTTGGCAGTCACGGGATTATTGCAACTGTGAATTTTCACCATGCACACGCTGTGCTAGGAGACAAAGCCCCTTGTGGCCGATAGGCAACAGACACCATCATGGACCCAAGGATACAGAACCATCCCCAAAGAGGGGAAGCCCCGTTACCCCCAAGAGTTGTGAGTTTTCCCACTGGGGCCCTTCACATTCTACTTCCGCCCTTCTTGGTCCTGTTTAAATTGGAAGCGCCAAAGACCCTTTCTTCACTCAAGGCTCTTACCAATGCTCTCACTCTTTATTGGAAGATGATAGGAGGATGTTCAAACCTCATCTTCTGATCCCTGGCTATTTCACGGATTTAGCTGTCTGCTGCATGCACATACTTATACACACATACACACAAATAAAGCACTGAGTGTACCTGCCTCACTTTCACAGACAAAACTAGGCTGGGATGAAGGGAGACACGCAGTGTCCTGATAGGTGTAGAGCAGTTCTCAAATCAGTTTCTGCAGATCCTCAGCCATGGAGCACTTGACAATGACCCTTCACTGCAGCTTATGTCAGCTGGGGATGGACTGGCCAGCGCATTGGGTACAGCTTCTTGCTGAGCCCCTCATCCATAGGGTTCTTCATTAAAGCCAACAGGGCATGAGGTTGTGTTACATGGATTTCAAAAGAGCCTGGGAGAAGAAAGGAGAGATGCTGAGAATCTCTGTCTCTCTCATTCTCTCTTGTACTCTCTCCCTCTGTCTCTTCTCTTTCTGCACTTTTTTCTAGCTCTTATGTTGGAAAAACCCAACTGTGTGGCCTGTGAGTTGGGGAAAGGAGAGTAGGTCGAGGGGAGGAGATACTCGAAGCAGTGTGGGAATGAGTGAGCCGCTGCTTGTTTGCTTGGAAGGAAGCCAAGTTGGAAGTGAGCCCGGATGTAGAGGAGCTAGCAAGCACATGGTGTATGGCTGGAGCTGCTTACCCTCCCCCTCCCAAGACATATCACATGTAAGCTAGAGTTTATGCGTGCCTATGATTTACAGTATACATGTGATACCTCCCTCCGTGCATGTTAAAAGCAAAAATGAGGTGCACCCTGGTCTGACTGCCTCATGACAAAAATACCAGAATTGAATAAGTTACAATTTGAGCTCCAGGTAGATGCAGACTCCTAGGAGAAAAAAAGAGGGAGTTTGTAAATATAAGCTATGTCCAACTCTGTGATCTAAGCAATGACCTCACGTTCCCTAAAGGGAACACAAAGGCCCCAGTGGATTGCATTTGCGAGGATTTCTCTAGAGCCCGTCCACAGAGGTGTTGAGAAGGACAGATCAAATTATTTTCCTCCTTTATGGAAGTTATTTTGGAAATGATTGAAGAGAATCCACATCAATGTCTCTGAAAACCCTCTGAAGCCACCCCAGTGGCTAGCACAGGGCTCTGCATACAGTAGGGACTCATCTGTTAATCCTGTCTCCTCCCTCCCTGCACATGTTCCTTCTGGATTAGCAGTGCTATCTTTGTACATGTGGAATGGAGTGTGTATGTGTGCATGTATGCACATGTGTGTATAAATTAAAATGCCGTGCCCGGGGGTTATGGACAACCACTGGAGATCCCGTCCAACCCCATTTTCTGATTCTATGTTTACAAATAGTGATGATTCTTGACCTGGTTATTGTACAGATCATCATCCTGGCTGGAGACCATCTGGTTCCTCACTCTATTGCAGAAAGATGGGAAGAACCTTGGCTTTGAAGCCACAAAGACATGACTTTCAGTCCCATTTTATCCCCCTTTGTATCTGGGTGATCTGGAGCTACTTATTTGACCTCCCTGGACCTAGATTTCATTGTTTCTAAAATGGGAATAAAATACTGAGTTGGAACACTTGCAAGGAGTTGGTGTGGTGCATTAAAGATCCAGGAACACCATGGCTGTTCATTAAATTGAAATGGTATTTACCCCCATCCCTCTTGGAGAGTGCCCCTCAGATCACAATGCTCCTTTTCCTACTGCCCTCTCTCAATGGAGCTTTAAAAAGTCAGACTAAGGCTATGCTTTCATCGCAGCAAAGCCCCAGCTGCTCCTGTGCCTGACAATCAGGGATGCATGTTTCCACTGGGTGTCTCGGAGCGGCCGACTTTCTGCCTCCGTATTGCCTGACTCAGCCCAACTCTCTTCTCTTCTCCCTGGATCCCTCACTCCCAACACGGTTGTCTCTATCTATCTCCATCATCACCATGTCCCTGGAAGATCTTTATTAAGCAGCACTCTCTGGTTGGCAGGAACTGTGTAGAAAGATACTTTCCTGAACCCTGAGTCCCCAGAGGCCAAGAGCAGACCATGCACGCAGAGGAGTGTGTAGATGAAGTGCCAGAGGAAACAAGTGCCCCGCCTGTGACAGCAAGGGGCTTTGCACTGAGGTCCTCCCCACACGGGTGTTTCTGAAAGCCCGTGATAGGAGGGACACCCCCAAATAGACACGATATTAAATGATGTTGTTCCCTTTGCAGTTTGCTCTCATGCCTCATGATTATGTCCAGGAAAAAATAAAAATCTCACTGTAGTGATAATATGTCTCTAACGCCTTTCTAAGAGTGTCGATCTCCTTTGTAAACAAAGAGAGCAGGCACCGGATTCAGAGCCTTTGGACCTACAGACACTTTTATCCAGCTAGAATTTGTTTATCTCAGGTTGTTTGTATTCATATGTCTCTTCTTTTTTAAAAATAGGTTATTTTTTTAAGACAGTTTTAGGTTCACAGCAAAATTGAGCAGAAAGTACAGACCATTCCTCTGCTGCTGCACCTTCAACACCTCTCCCTGGAGTGACATTTGTTACAATTGATACATTGACACATCATTATCATTCAAAGTCTATAGTTTTACGGAAGGGTCCCTTCTTGGTGTTGTGCATTCCAAGGGTTTTGACAAATGTCTAGTGACGTGCACGCACTATTACAGTGTCCTAGACAATTCCTTCCCTGCCCCCCCAATCCCACGTACTCACCTGTGTAGCCTCTGCTTCTACTCTTGGGCTCCTGGCAATATAGTTTGGCTTTTTCCGGAATATTATATGGGGGAATCATACAGCGAGTAGCCGTTTCCCATTGGCTTTTGCACTTACTAATATGCATTTAAACTCCCTACAGGTCTTTGTGTCCTTTTGTGGATTAATAGCACATTTCTTTTTAGTGTTGAATAATATTCCATTGCGTGAATGTCCCACAGTTTGTCTATTCTTTTTATAGAGAATGATACGAGTTTTTCATTTATAGGAGTGACAGAAAATCCCCTTTAGAAATACATTTATTGAAGTAAAATGTGAGACATTTTAGGACAAATGTTAAGCTTGAAGAAAATAACAGTATAGATGGTGCAATACATCAAAGAATATAAGTGGCTGAAGTTATTCTGATCTGGCTACATAATTTCAACTAGTTCTGAAACATTCATGGACACTAAGAAGTGCCTCAGGAAGGGGGTGAAATGCAGAGTCCCAGACTGTAGTCCCAAGGTCATGCCCTAGAATCTGCATTTTCTTTTCTTTTCTTTTCTTTCCTTTTCTTTTCCCTTCCCCTTCTCCTCTCCTCTCCTTTCTTCTCTTTTCTTTTTCAGATTAACGTGAGAGTATAGACAACTAGGTTACAATGTTTGCATTTGTTAAGAAGAGTCCCTGTCCTAGTTGTGTCCCACACCTAGAAGGTGTGCCATACACCCTTACATTGTGCCCCTTAAGTGGGAGCACACCCATCCCTCTCCTTCCTCCCCCATCTTAAATTGAATTGAGTTTTTCTCTTATGTGGGCAGGTATTAGATCATCCACTGGCTTCATATTAGTATGGAGTACATTGGATACTTGCTTTTCCATTCTTGTGATACTTTACTAAGAAGAATGTGTTTCCAGTCTATCCAGGTTAATACAAAAGATGTGAAGTCTCCACCTTTTTTATGGCTGAATAGTGTGGAATCTGCTTTTTCAACCACTGGCTTTGGCAATTCCAAAGTAGGTGATTGCTTCAGGCATAGTGTATATTAGGAAGCAGTCGTATGGGAGGAAGAAAAGTGTCCATCAGACTTGAGGATCTCAGACATACAAGGAGCAGGTGTGTGCTCACTGGAGAAGGAAGCTGGGAGGGCCCAGGACCATGTGACTAGGAAGGAAGTACCCTGTGCCACCCAGGGCACAACAGGAAGGGATGCCTTTTGCATCTCTCTCTTTCTCGCCTCAGTGATCTGAGAGCTACCTGTTCTGGATGGGATAGCCAAAAGATGAAGGAGTCTAGTCCACATGGGACTGGGACACGAGGAGTTGCTAACTGAATTGTGTCAAGGCACTGAGACTTGGGGTTTGTCAGTTACCCAGCTCATGTTAATTTCCTTGACTAATATACCCATCAATTTCTACTCCTGAATGACATTCACAGGGAACTCAAATAAAAACTTTGCTTCCCTGGGGAAGACCTCAAGTCCCAGAGGAGAGCAACAATGGTGCACAGCTCTGTCTCTCATAGCTCGCTAAGTCCCAATAATGAAGTGCTTCACCTCAGGAAGGATGTATCACTTTTGCCTGCAACTCATTGGCCAGATCTAGAAACACAGCTCCCCTATCAGCCACAAGGGTGGGGAGTGTAATGCTCCTGCATGCCAGGGAAAACAAGGAACTCGCCCATCTGTTTTCCATAGATGGGTGAGTTCTACAAGTCTCTCCTCCAACAATGGTAGAACCTCCCTTTAAGGGCCGTAATGAGAATTCAGAGACAGAGAGAGGAGAACTCATGGCCAGCTTTTAGAACACTGCCTACCCGCATTAAGCACTCAGTAAGTATTAGACGTTATTGTCTCATTTATTAAAGAGGTTGTGTTCACGAAGACACAGCGTATCCGAGTTCCTTCTAGCTCTGCTTCCTTGTTTGCACCGTGTCTGGTAGGGAAGCTGTACTTGGAGCTGATATAAGTCCAATTCTTCTTTTCACCAATAGAAGTCTCCCTAGAAGAATGGCCTTAGAACCAGGCATTAAAGACTAAATAGGGGAAAGAATTTGGAAAATAGGAGATAGAAACTGTGCCTGGCCTGAGAACAACAGAAGCAAAAAGTAAGAGATCCTTTTGGAGAAAATGAGCAAGGTTGATAAGAACAGGGGGGACTTTCAGAGTCAGGCTGAACTACTCTCAAATCCCATCGCCGCTGGGTGGTAGATGTACGCCCTTGGGCAAGTCATACGGAGATTCAGAATCTCAATCTCTTTCACTATAGAATGACAACAGTAATAATAGTACTTGTCCCAGAGGTAGTTGTGAGGGTAAATTATGTAATACGGGGAAACTCTTAGCATGGTGCAGAATATAAACATACAGGAAAATCACAGACATACCGCAACATTCCCTCTTGAGTTATTATCTGACTCACTCATTCTTTGTTGTCTTCATCAAATTTTCTTTGAGAATTTCCGCCGTGGACTATGAATGAATATTGGCTAGAGGAGGAGCTGCCGAGATGTCATGGGGGGGGGGGGGGATAAAACTAAATATACCCAAGTAGTGCTGATAGACTAAATAAAAATTATCTCATGGATGTACATACTGTTTTCCTAACGTACATGGAAGCCATTGTGATGAACAAAATCAAAAGCATCCTTCAATTTAGTATAGCCTCTTGTCAGTAAGTATATTCTCAATTAATAGATAGTCAAAGTATTGGGTTCCAAGCAGCTATCTGTGTCCTTAGTTCCTGGGGTACTTTTGGCTGGAGAATGACCAGACACCCTAAAGAAAGGCAAGCATGAAAAAAAGTTTATCAAGAAAGAGAAAAATAGGTTTACAGAGTAAGAGCAAGATACAGGCTTATAGAGCAAGGTACATTTGCTATAGAAACAACCGGGCCTCCGTTGTTGTGACAAGAAAAAATGTTTGGTTATAGCTGGGGGTTCTGTTTTATATCGCCTGGATTGGGCCTACGTCATGGTCACCTTGGGACCAGAGTCTTACTGGGCACACAGCCTCTCCAAAAGCCCACTGGGGGAGGTGGACTGCATATAGATTTAAGCTAATGACATGATATAATTATCCTAAGTCACCTTCCAGACCATGTTGCACCTATATGGCTGGGCCCGGGCTCAGTTGGCATGCTGAGTTCTGATTGGTACATTAGTAGGGCGTTCCCTCCTCCCCGGTGTGAGCACTCACTCAGGACAGGATTACAGTGGGCAGCACAGAGATGGGGCTGGGGTTCCACACTTGTTGTCTTTCCCTAGGAGAGCAGCTTTCCTATCTATCTGCCTAACAAACGTACAACTACAGTCATTTGAGGGCTTGTGAAACTTTTTTAATTTAAAAGGGGTCTAATTTATAGATATACTATAAAACAACTGGCCAGTATTTTCCAAAGCCTCAAGGTTGTTAAAATTGAAGAATGATGGGAGGCCGTCAGGAGTCTAAGGAGAAATTACAGCTAAATGCAATGCGTAATCCATCCTGGATTCTGGACCAGATAAAAGACATTTGTGGGCTAGTTTGGGGAATTTGAACAGGTGCGTAGATTAGTTAATAGTCTTGTATCCGTGGTAAATTCCTGGTGAGGGTCATTGTACTACAGTTGTGTTAAATGTTAATCTTTGAGGAAGTTGAGTGAAGGGTATATGAAAACCCTGAGATTTTTACAAATTTTTTATATTTGAAATTATTTCAAAACGAAAAGTTACAAAATGAAAATAATTTGAAAGGGGAGTTTTCTCAGACTTGGAATATTGGGAATTTACTAGCGTAGCAAAAAAGGCATTGATTTGGTTGGACTCCATTTACCAGCTGTGTGACTTTGGGCAAATCAATGGAATCCTCTGAACTTCAGTGTCCTCTGTCTACTCCAGGGAGCTAATGAAAGGAAGCACTTCAGAGAACCGTTTTAGAATTGAAGAACGCAGCCTCCAGCATAGTGCATAAAGGGGGGGATCCCGAGAAAGGTTAGCTCTCTTTCTGGTCCCTACTTTCCCCTCTCTTCCTCCACTTCCCCAGGTATAAGAACTGCATGCTAAATGCTTGAGCAGTGAAAAGTGTTACGTGGGCAGGAAAGTTTTCACAATATCAGATCTTAAGCCTCTAAGCAGAGCTAACAGTCACCAGCATAAACAGTACAGGCCAGTAACATTTCCTAACCTCCCCAACAGGAGCTCACTGAGTGTGGGTTGTATGTTTTGATTCATCCTGTGGCCATCCCTCCAGAAGCAGAACACTTCAGCCTTGGTGGGATAAGAAAAGTTTTCTATTCCTGGGGTTCTCAGTTTCCCCCAAACCAAGCAGTCACAGGTGAATGAGAGCAGGCAGTGAGTGGGGAGCAGGGGTGTGGTTCTACTGTGTGTGTGTTTGTGGGAGGGAGCAGGGGAGCAGCTTGAGGGGCTGGGGAATGGGCTGAGTCTAGGCATGGAGTATGACTCTTTAAAGCAGGAGAGAAGGGCCCTTGAGGGGGGGTTGGTGCCTATGGCTGCTTCTGCCTTTTGAATGTCTTTGTTCCAAGAAGAACCCAGAGGGGCTGGTCTTTGCAAACTCAGTACTGACACTCTGTAATACTTGCTGCCTAGTTTCTGACATCCATTTCATTCCATTTCATGTTTTCCTGCAAAACAATAATAACAATAATTTTGGGGCTTGGAGGGTGTATGTGATGTGATTTCAAGATTTTCCCACCCTTCTACCCCAAATAAACCCACTTATTGGGAAGTGACCCTATACTAAGGTGACCAGATTTTAACATTGGTAAAGCCGGACACCATTGACAGGGGTGGGGGGCTGGGGGGCTGGGGTGGGGTGGGGGGCTATAGGCTGAGCTGTTTATGGTTAGGAACCCTCTAGAGAGAGGGGGGCTACTTGTTTGTTCCAGACAGTTTGGCTCCTTCTGAGCTAATTATCCTTGCCTAGAAGTGAGGGAGGGAGCCGGTATCCTTCTGATACCAATTCCACCTGGGCGACCTTGCCCAGGAGGGGAGGGAGTTTGCATTAGCCTTTTCATTTCCAAATGAGGTTACATTAACCTCTTCATTCCCAAATGGAGTTACATTAACCTTTTCAGCAGCCAACCATATATTCCCTTCCCATTCTCCCGCTGTTCCCTAGCTTGTGGTGCATTCTTTCCAAAAATCGAGACTTTCTTAAAACACTGTGGGACATGGGACAAATTGTTAAAAATCACGACTGTCCCACCAAAAGCAGGACATCTGGTCACCATACCCTAGACCAAGATTCTTTGTGACTTAAATTGAGTTTCATTCTTCCTGTGAATGCAACTCAAGTCCCAAGTATATATTTGATGTGGTGGCTGGAACTTGCTTACAATAATCTAGTGACTACAGATAAAACAAGGCTGACAATGTGTGTCACTGCTGAAGCTGGCCCATGGGAGGTGTATTCTGCTTTTCTCTCTACTTTTATGTATATTTGAAATTTTCTATAATAAAAAAGGTATGTTCCATTGTTTGGTTAATAAAAACATTATAAAAGAACAATTACTGAACAGGTTTTAAAAAGCTCGCTGGGGGCAGACAAGATAACTTTGGGCACAATTACGCGGAGGACCAGAGTCAAAGGACTGGAGTGAGTCCTGCCATGGGTTTCATCGGTCTTGCTCAGTGAGGTGAATAAATCCGATGCTCTCTAAGAGATCTTCTATCCCCCCAAATCATGATTTAAAGATGAAAATGTCCTGTTGTCCATTTCCCTTCTGATACACCTGGCATGATGCCAGCAAAAGGATCAGTGTGACCATTCACTCAGCAGACATGGAGCCCACACAGCCAGATGCCAGGCTTCGGGAATGGAGAGTAAATGGGGAATTCGGAATCTGCGTAGGAGACTGGTGTGCTCAGAAGTGCTCTGCGTACCTCGGATCAGGGTTGCATACACTGTGCTGAAGGACTATGCAGGAGAGTGACTAGTGATGTCTCTGTGAGTTGGAGCAGGGCCCCAGAGGGGCTGAGCTTTGAGTGGTTGAGTAAGGATGAGTAGGTGGAGGTAAGGGAATTCTCCAGGTAGACATGTATGCCAAGGCACAGCAGTAAGAGATCTACCCTGACTCTCCCCATCAGAAACCTATTCCTTTCAGCCTAATCCTCCCCACCTTCATTGTGTTTCAAATTGCCCAGCGATGCTTTAGGAGCCAGTATAGCTCGCTTTCCTTAGAGAGCTGGCCAGGGTACAAAAAGGGAAGGGATGTGTTCATTCCTCTCTACTAGCCAGTCCTCTCATGCCAGCCTTCCCGGGCTGGTCTTCATGGAATTTCTGGGATAGGCTGGCTGGGCTTGGGTCCACCTACCTGGGAACAGCAACTGCACCAAAGCTATCTAGTTAGCTGAATGGCGTTTTTATCTGGAAGCCTCTAGAGGGTCTGGAAGAGCCCCTGTGGGTTAGGAGCTTCCTTATCCTTCAACACACGTGGAGCTGCTAGCTCATATTCATGACAGGGAGGGAAGAGCAAACATTATTTTCTTGGTCTTTAGAAGTGAGAAACCAGGATTCAGAGAGGTGAGGTGGCACGCTCAAGATGGAAGGCAAATCTCTGAGCTTGCACTCCCAGCTCCCAGGAAATACCAGTGAATACATCAGCACCTTATAGGGGAAGAAATTCTTCCTTCTTTCACCCCTTTGAGCCTCAGAACTATTCATCCATTCACTTCCTAATGCATTAAGACGCTGTAGGAACGTATTAATTTGCCAGAACATTTGGAGAGTGTAAGCAATCAGAAAGAATGGGCAGGAGTTTATGGTTAATTTGATTTTCTGGTGAATTTGGGACTAATCTTATAACTTGTATGTCAATGTTCATTACTGAAAATCTTTATGAAATGTGACTCCCACCCCAAATTTCCTTGATGTTGAAGGATTGTTGTTTGAAGTTAGGCTCTATGATTAGAGGCAGCGCAGGAAATGAAGTTCCAACTTCACAGACCACAGGATGTCTCATAGAAGCTGGTGGGCGGGTTTTATTTAAATAGTGATATCAACTTGTTTTCTGTTTCTCCCTCCAGGGGAGAATAAAATGTCTACTTTGTTCATTTGGCAATTATTTACTGAGAGGTTACTTTGTTGTTGTTTTTTTAATTTTTTATTTTTTTATTAAATCATAGCTGTGTACATTAATACTGTCATGGGGTACAATGTGCTGTTTTTATATGCAATTTGAAATATTTTCATGAGAGGTTACTTTGTGCCAGAACTGTGCTGAGGACTGGGGACACTGCAGGGAACACCGATCCTGTCTTGGAGCTTTGCAGGTCTTGTGACTTGGGTGGAGCAATAAAGATACAGCCAGGTGAGACCGAAGGGTTGTACTAAGTGCTTTGGGAGTGCAGGCTGAAGACCAAGGAGGACTTCTCGCAAGAGAAGATCTCGGTAGTAGACCTGAAGTTGGCCAGGATAAGAGAGCAGAAGGCATTCCAGGCAGAAGGAGAGCTTTCCCAAAAGCACAGAGGTAGGAGTGGATGTTGCCCCCAGGAGTAATGGGAAGGCCCAGTTTGCTTCTGTACACAAGCCCTTGCTCATTCTCCTGCCTCTGCACACTCTGGTCTGTAAACTTGTGTCTGCCTCTGCGGAGCATCAGCTACAGAGACTCAAAGCAACTGTGAGTTTCCCTAAACTTGGGGGATTCATCTGTGCATCCCCTGGGCTAGCCCAGCCTGGCTTCCACCAGGAAGCTGCCTTACTTAGCCCACTTGCAAAAGGAGGCATGGGGGTCCCTCCACTTGGGCTGCTCACCGTGGTAACAACCACCTCAAGTTGCTGGGGAATGTAACACCGTTGACTAAGGGGAGTAGAGAAGCCCCCAAACTCTAAACATGCCCAAGTGCCTCCCAGATGGTTGATAAACTATTGTCTCATTCAAGACCCAGGTACACTTTTACTTCAGATCTCTTACCTACAGGCCATTTTCTGGACAGAGAACCAGTAGAAAATGTCAGAAACGTGACACATGCCACATAGTGTGCACAGACCTTGGGCTTCTCCACTCTCCCCATCTCTCTGTACTGCTCGTACCTGTGGAGATTTGGGAGACATAGGACCAAGGTATCCTGTTTGCCTTTTTTGTTCTTTTTAAATTACATGCCCTAGTTGCCACCAGCACTATTACTACCTACCCTCATGCTGGGAAGCGCTAACAGGTTTTGTCACTGGTAGAATAATGTTTGTTTGAGAAAGGGACGTTCCTTTACTTTTGAGATAAGGGAATTAAGGCCCCAAGAGAGGGCCTTGATGTGTTTGTGCTATTGTCATGAACAGATAGATGCTGGCCTAGCTGTGGGATATACAGTCATAAAAACAGACTAGGCTTCCACTCTCATGGAGCTCTCAGTCTGGAAGTGAAGTCTGGCAGAATTACGAGTCCTGCTAACACTCTCTAGCCTGAGGGTAATAGTAATAGTGCTGATGACAGCGGTCCCGGTAGCCTTGGCCACCAGGGTGATTCGCTCCCACATCTTAACACAATTCTGCTTGTGGCTCTGGCCTTCCCTCTGCCTTCATCCTCTTGAACAATGTTTAAATTTCTTGATCAACTTTCCAATCCTTTCTCCATGGCTTGGCACCTGTAGCTCAAGCAGCTAGGGCGCCAGCCACATACACCAGAGCTGGTGGGTTCAAATCTAGCCCAGGCCTGCCAAACAACAATGACAACTACAACCAAAAAATAGCTGGGGGTTGTGGCGGGCGCCTATAGTCCCAGTTACTTGAGACTCTGAAATTGGCTTAAGCCCAAGATTTTGAGGTTGCTGTGAGCTGTGATGCCACAGCACTCTACCCATGGTGACAATTTGAGACTCTGTCTAAAAAAAAAAAAAAAAATCCTTTCTCCATTGCAATTTTATTCCAAACATTCAAAGACACCCTTTCCTTTGCACTTGGTAATGCCTGGTATGGGAGGGAACTTCTGGTGGTAGTAACAGCCATTCTGTGTGTGTCAATAAACTCTACTGACTCAGAATAAATAATTATGAGTGAGGTAAGTGCATTGGGCAGCAGTATAGCTATTATGCTCCAGGAATATAATAAGACAATGATGAAGTAAGGATTATCATCCCTGACTGTTTGCATCAGTAAGAGACAGATTTGGAAAAGTCACGTAACTTGTTTTCCAGTTGTAGGCCTGAGGTTTGGATCTGGGGCTCCTTGGCTCCAAGTCAAATGTTCTTTCTACTATTTAATTAAACATAATTAAATTCAGCAGCCATTTTTCAAGTACCTATGATGTGCCAAGCATGGCGCTAGCCCTAGGAATGCACATAAATAGATACAGTTTCTTTTCTCAGTAACCTTTCAGTCTAAATGAAAAGAAACAAGTGTGGGAACAAATAATTGCCATAAAAATCATGATGAAGAAATGTTCTAATTACAGCCTGGGCAGAAAGGGGGGAGGGGTCAGCTCTGATTGGGTGAGTCTGAGGCCGGTACCTTCCTGGACTAAAGAATGTGCAGCTGGTAGCAGGAGGATGTGTAAGAGCTCGCCAGGGCTGTGTGGAGGAAGAGGCCCTCTAGTACCTGCAAACAGAGGGTGATGTGGCACAGTGGCATGGTGTGGCATGGTGAGGTGGCGTAGCAAAGCAGGTGGTGGTGTGGTATAGCAGGATGGCCGAGCACCATGTGGGGTGTGGCAAGTGAAAGAAGGACACATGAAGAATGTCAGGAGATAGCAGGGCAGGGACCAAAGACCCCTGAGCATGTTCAGTGTGTCCCCCTAGCTGTCCCTTGCAGTGAAGAGGCAAGTAACTCATCCCACCCACACCCACCACCCCTCCCATCTCCGGATGCAGTGACCCCACATAATAAGGAGTTCTGAGCAGTTCAGTTTCCTACTTCTCACTGTCATGAAAAAAGTTAGATGCCCTCAGCTGAGTGACAGTCAGGGACTCCCGGGGTTTGGACCTAACTTCTTAGTCCAGCTTCCAGTCTCATCACCCTGACTTCCCACCGCACACTCTTCCCAATCCCCACTGCCCATCTTCCCTCCATATACCCAGTAGTTCTCTGTTTTTTGATTTCTACTCAAAAGGCTTTCTTCCTCCTGGGGCCTCTGCCCCCTCTTCCTTTAGCAGTCCAAACCCAATCTCCTCCAAGCCCTATATCCAGTGTCACCTCCTCCCTGAGTTCTGCATCCTACTCTTCATTTCATTCCCAGTGGTGGTCCCAGTGCCCTAATGCAGGCTGCCTGCCCTGTTGTCACTATGTAGCTCCATTTCCTTCTCTTAGGTAGAAGGTGAGCTCCAGGGAGCTTGTTCCCCATGTCCAGTTCACCATTATGCTGCCTGCTATGTCTAGAAATTGTAGGCTCGGTGCCCATGCTCACTGGTTAGGGCGCTGGCCATGTGCACTGGGGCTGGTGGGTTTTAACACAGCCTGGGCCAGCTAAACAACAATGACAACAACAAAAAATGCTGGGCGTTGTGGTGGGTGCCTGTAATCCCAGCTACTTGGGAGGCTGAGGCAAGAGAATAGCTTAAGCCCAAGAGTTTGAGGTTACTATGAGCTGTGACACCATGGCACTCTACTGAGGGTGACATAGTGAGACTCTGTCTCAAAAAAAAAAAAAAGAAATTGTAAGGGCTCAGAAAGGTAATGTAATTAATATAATCCAAGCCAATTAGGTATTTGAATACCTTCATGGATCCATTCACTCAAGAAATGCATTTTTTTTCCCCCTAATGAACATTTTCCTCTTTCTGCTAAGGTAGCAGAGTGGATGTTTCTGGAACATGTTTTTAATCATCTCTGTGGTTGGCACATGGCCCTTTCAGTCATTCTTTCCACACAGTAAGCACCCACGGTGAAGCCTTTGCTAGAATTGTTGTTAGGAATCAGACAAGGCCCTTACCCTAGGGAACTTACCTTCTTGTTATCAGAACACTGAAGGTATCAGAACAGCCTCCACCGAGAAACTGTCTGTAAATTAAGTGACCAGTAGTCTTCTGGGGTATCAAAATTCTGAAAGACAAGAAAGACCGAGGGACTGTTACGGACATCAGGAGACCAGTGACACATACTAACTAAATGCAACGTGAGATCCTAGAACCATAAAAAAGAATGTTATTGGAAAACTAGCGAAGTTCGAATGGGGTCTTTAGTTGTACCACAGCTTCCTTGTTCTGATACTTATACAGTAAATATGTATAATTTTATTCTATTGTACTTCTGAATAATATGCCATTGTGTACATATACCGTATTATTTTTTCAGGGGTGTAAGTGCTTTGGTTACATGGACTGCTTTTGTACTGCATGAGTCAAAATTATAAGTGTACCGATCAGCCAGATAGTGTACACTGTTCCTACCAGGTCTGATTTCTTCCATTTCCCCCTCCACCTGCTTGATTTCCATTGAGTTTTACTTCCGTCTGTGCACATGAGTGTTGATTGGGTAGTTGTCATTTAATAGTGAGCGTATGCCATGTTTGTTTTTCCATTCTTGGGATGCTTCACTTAGAAGAATGGTCTCTACTTCCACCCAGATTGTTCCAAAAGGTATGAATTCAGTTTTAATGGCTGAGAGTAGTACTCCCTGGTATACACATACAACACTTTTTTTTTGATCCACTCATCATTTGGCACTTGGGTTGATTCCACATCTTTGTGATTGTGAATTGTGCTGCCATCAACATTCTAGTGCAAACATCTTTTGATAAAAAGACTATGTTTCCCTTTGAGTAAATACCCAATACCCAAGTGAAATTTTTGGATCAAA
>CAUYQV010028180.1:0-16890 GCA_963574575.1 Galagoides demidoff | reverse complement strand
GGAGCCTCAAGCTATACCCCTGGGTAGAGTGCCATGGCATCACAGCTCATAGCAACCTCCAACTCCTGGGCTCAAGCGAGTCTCCTGCCTCCGCCTCCCAAGTAGCTGGGACCACAGGCGCCCACCACAACGCCCAGCCATTTTTTGGTTGCAGCCATGATTGTTGTTTGGTGGGCCTGGGCTGGGGACCCGAACCCGCCACCCTAGGTGTACGTGGCTGGTGCCCCAGCCGATTGAGCCACAGGCGCCGAGCCAATTTATCTCCTTTTGATTTAAAACCCAAATAAGACACAGGGCTGCCAATCAGAGCCTTCTGATCAGGAGACAACCAGGGCTTGCTGTTCTGAGATGACATTATTCCAGCCCAAAGCAAAGAAATGTGACATTTAGGTAGCTTATGCGGCTTACTTTGGGTAAATATATAACTTCAACTAGACTTTGAAGAAGATTTCTAGTAGGGCATAGACTTAAAGAGCCATCTTCCTGCACTGTTCTTAGTCAGAATTCACTGCTCGCTCCCACACCCATGAAGTACTCATCCCAGTTCCGTGCCAGGGAGCCTATATTTGTCTTCTAAAGCCCTTGCCAGAGACAACTCTATTCAAACCACTTGGACGTGTGTGAGCTGCTCATCTCTCAAAAATAGTCCACATGGAATTTGATGCATCCTGAGAGCATTCTCTGGGCACTTCTTATGGTGACAAAATGCTCACTCATTCCGTGGTATGTGCCACCAGAGGCACCTTAGGAGGTCAGGGGTGCACCCAGTAGGTGGCCAGGTGGCATCTGAGCACTTGGTCCACTCCTTCATCTGTCCCCCGGTCATTGGCTGCATTACAGAAAGCCTGGAAGTGTGGGTTACGTAAAGTGCCCTGCTGGGGCACCCTTTCTGGACACCCATTTTGTCATTGAAACCTGCTCTGGTGACCCCTTGGGGGGCTGTTTCTTCTCATCCTGCCTGGTGTTTGGGGGCACAGAAGTGACCAGTATAAAGGGGAGGAACCAACGCTGGATGCCAGGGCTTAAACTCTGGTTCCCCCTCTGCCATTGGCTCCCAGTGTGACTGTGGGGTCTCCAGTCCCCAGGAAGGAAGATACAGGCATTTTGGAAGGGACCATTGTTCATCACGCAGGATTGTGCAAAGCAGGACATTTAGACCACCCAGCTCCTACCCACTGAGTGCCCGTACATCCCCAGTCTAGCAACCATCGAAAAGCCCCATGTGTCTGTGCCTGTTGAGAACCACAGGCTTGCAATGCCCGTTCTCTTGTCTCCAACCTTCTAACGTTCTAGAGGAAATCGGTGTCTCTGATCTTCTCATCTTAGATGTACTTTTCTCCCCAACTTCCCACCTTGAGGCCCCTTATCCTGATTTTGCATTTTCACTGTCACCCGTGGCCACCTCCAATCATCCAGCTTGGTGGGGTTGTCGCTCACTAATTTATTTTTACGCATTACACTAATGATTCGGTTCATCAGCAAGAAGGTGCGATTACCTGCTTTTCCATCCCCAGACTCTCAGCTGCTGGAGCTGGAGAAACGTGTGGATCAGTTTGTGACTGGAAAAGCAGTGCTGGGTGGGGTGCAAAACATCCAATTGGGGAGTCCCTGACATTTCGTCCCTAGAGTCCCCTGGGCTTCCAGCCTTTCCCTCCTAATCTTTTGCTCAAGTTAATGCTCCCTGATGAATCATTTTGCACGAGTAGTAGAATCTAAAGACAGTTGGGATTTAGAAAGAGACACAGGTGGACTCAAATCCCAGCTCTGGCCCCACTGCCCGTGTGACCTGGTGTCATTTACCTAACTGCTCAGCCTCCTTGTTCTCAAAGACCTTAACGGAATAAATTGAGACAATGTCTGTATTTTCCTGGTACAAAGTAGGTGCTCCAGAATGGTGGTTATTGTTATTCCTACTATGTCTGCACCTCCATTCCCTTCTCCCCTCAGTGGCTTCCTGCTGAATTAGGAGGTAATGTGCAAACTCTTTTCACTGGTCTGGAGGTCTCTGTGACCCTCCTGTCTCTATTCGAGCATTCTGTCCCAAGGCATCCTGCATGCAGCCCAGTGGGCCTCCTCTGTTCCTGAACAAACCTGGTCCACGCCCCCAGCCCACAGTCAAGTTCAAAGCCATCACAAGGTTACAGGCTTTGCAGAACCTCAACTGCAAAATCACCCGTCACAACCTGGGATGAGGCCCACTCCCAGCTTTCCCTTCCTAAGTGCTCTCAGCACCTGCTGTGCTGGCACAATCCACTGGCTCAGGAGCCGGCTGCCTCCTCACCTCCAAGTCTGTGATCATCCAAAGTGCCAGGGAACGAGCACTGGGAGCCCCAAGTTCTCTCTCTGGTTCTGCGATTTACCGGCTTCAGGATCCTCAGTCACAGCGACCTTCTGTCTCGGGCTCCTCTGATCTTTGCTACCACCAGGTGCAGTTTCCTCATCTTCCTAAGCGAGTACCAAGGGCTGGGCGTGGCCTCCACCTTAGCAGAAAGCACACCGGAGCCTCTGGGTGGTCTAGACGTTTGCCCCAGCATTGGGGTGGGCCCACAGTGCTGTGGGGGCTAATGTCTGGGACAGACGCTCTTACTGATAGCCTGGACTCCTGGTCCTGTGCCCACTCGGGCCTCTTGTGTGTCCTCATCTTCCTGCTCACCTGTATTCCTGGCACTCTGAGAGCTCTGACCTCGGGTATAATGCCTCTTACTATCCAACTCTGGCAATCCCAGGAGAGACTTGGTGGACCCTGCTCCATCACAGGCTCTGGTTTGCTGGATGACAATATGATCACAGCCATTTAAAACACTCCACAAGACAACTGATAGTCCCATATCCAGGCCAAGTGCCAAGGAGGTGGATGTGACCAGCCCACTGAGCGCTGGTGCTATGGATGCATTAGGGACAAAGTTGGGCACCTTGACACCGATGGCTAAGACCTCTTCCCTCCACTCCCTACCTCCTTATCATCTGGATCCTTTCTCAGAATGTTCCAGGGACGGTGATGTCTTCTGGGTCTTGAGGGCTATAGAAACAACGTGACTGTTGGCATGAGGATGCCACGGGTGCCATGGACCTACAGGTGCATGTACGTAAACCATCTTGAGGAGCACGTCAGCCCAGGGATGAGCCAAGGGACGGTGAAAGAACCACGGGTTTGAGCCCTGGCTCTGCCCCTCACTGAGGGGGTGAGCTTCCCAGAAGCATCCTACCAAGTCAGAGGCTGGAAGTCCACAGTCTGGAGTCAGCGAGCTGTTCTCTTCCCAGGACTGTAGGGAAGGAGCCTCCCTTGCCTCATCCAGCTCCCAGAGGCCCCGGGCATCCTTGGCTTGTGGCTGCATCTCTCCCATCTCTGCCTCCAACCACACACAGCCTCTTCTTTCTGTGTGTCTCTTATCAGGGCGTTTGCCATTGCATTTCCCCCTACTCAGGTCATCAGAGGTGATCTCATCTTAAGATCCTTAATTACATCTGCAAAAGACCCTTTTTCAAATGGGGTCACATTCACAAGTTTCAGGATTAGGAAGTGGATCTTTTTAGGAGACACCATTTGACCCACCATGTTGAATGGCATTGGAAACATCACTCTTTGAGGCTCAATTTCTTCACCTGTGAAATGGGTATATTATGAGAATTAAAGTAAAAGTTGTCTCATAGCAGATGCTCTAGTGGCACGAATTTTTAACCATGCAGATTCCAACCTGGTGGCAGTGAGGGTCTCATTGACAATTCCCTTGACCATGCCCACCTCTGGCCACTTCTTGTTCCCACCCTGGTCTTCCTTCTCTGGCTCCCTGACGTTCCCTGTGTTCCTAAAACTCCTCGCACAATGTCTTTCATGTAGGAAGCACTTACATATTTTAAGTCCCCAGGGCAGGCTGGCTTTCCCTAAGGCCTCAGGACCAAGAAGGAACCAGCAGCGAGCATCTAGAACCTCCACTAGTCCCCAGGGAAGAGTTTATAGCCCAGAGCCAGCCCTGCCACTCTACAGCTGTGTGATCTTAGCCAAATGTTGTAACTTCTCTGAGCCCCCAAATTCTTCATCTGAAGGCAAAGGTGATGATGGCCCAGCCCAGCCTCATGTGAAGATCAACTGGGAGGGTGTGCATGTCCTTCTCTGCCTCCCTGCCATTCCTCAGGTTGAAGTCCAGCCCACTGCCCCTCCTGGCAAGGGCTCCCTCACCCTGCCAGTGACTCGCCATCAGCCTGGCCCCGAGCGGGGATTGTGCAGGATGGGGCTCATGACCGGGGATGTCACACCAAGGCACTGAGCCTGCCTCTCTGTTCAGAGACTCCCTGGTGCCATCAGAACCATCTGGACTCTGCAGAGAGAAGACCCATTGTGCTGGGAGGGGAGGGGAGGGGCGTGGCAGGGGCTTCTGGCTCCAAAGCACAAAAAGAACAAAGTGCTTTCAGGCCACCGAGACCTCGGTGGGATCTGCACTCTCACTCTGTAGCCCTGAGAAAGACCCGTAGATCCTCTGAACTGCGGTTTCCTCACCTGCACACAGAAACTCCTGAGGCAAAGGCAGAGGACAAGAAAACTAACATTTATAAGTGATTCCTGGATGTTTGCACCCAGTGTTTGCCATATGTTTCCTCATCTGATTGGACAACTCAGTGCAGAAGTCAGATGGGGAGAGCAAGGTTTAGACCTGTGAAGTGACCAGTGCCAGCTACTAAGAGGGCTGGCATCTGAATTTGCCCCACGCTAGTCTAGACCCAAAGCCTGAGCTGAGGTCACTGCTTCCATCAGCTCCCCGGCCCAGTTCTGGACCCGTTCTGGACCCCAGAGGGAAAACACCCTCATTATGGAAGGAAAGGGCTTGACGTTGATCTCAGAGTCCCTTTGCCTGGTGAGGGCAGAGACAGCGGGGACACTGGCTCACATCACCTGACACAACCGCAGTGACCACTGGGGTGGCTGAGGATCGAGTGGTCCACCACCCATTCTTCAGCCTTTGGTGGGGCCTGTCCCTTTGCCCTCTGACCTCTCCTGTGACCCCCTTCTTCCTGCCTCTCCTCCCTTCCCACTTTCTGGTCCAGCATTAAGCAGCTGGAGATGGAGCTTTCTCCCCCATCCTGGCGCGTGTGTCTCCTTGGCAGATGCTGTGCCTGACAACTGCCTGATTTGACTCATCTCCTAAGCTCAGGTGCCACTAACCCCAGGGGCCCCTCGTGGCTGCCTGGCCACATGCCATGCCCTGCAGTAACCCTGCATGCTGAATTAGGTCTGTGCACACCCGGGCTATAGTCACCTGACTCCTAATGCTTCTCATAGTCCAGGGTTGTCTTAAATGGGGTCAAAGCGAGCTTGGTGAGTATGTTGGTGCAGGGATAGGGACGGGGTATCTGAAGAGGCATTTTAGCTTCCTCCAGCCCATTCCCTCTCACCCCACATCCAAACTGGGACTGAAAAGGTCTGGGGTGCATCTGGGGAGATGTTCGGGACACGCGGGTATTTGGTGAACACCTCCCGGCTGATCCCAGCTGAGGACTAGTCTCTCACCCGGACCCTCACTTTGGGCAGGCAGCTGAGCTGCGTAGGGGGACCAGTGAACACCCCCTACCCACACAGTTTTGGGAAACCCGTGTTTGCCTACTCTGGGGGTCTCGAGACTGGGAAGCCAACTCCAAAGAGTCCTTCCTGTGGAAACTGAGCTTGACTGGGGTGGTGTGGGAGGGGTGTTGATATTGGGGACCCCCCAGTGAGAGCTGGTGGGGAGAAGGCCTGGAGGTGGAGCAAAGGAGTTACCTGCAGAGTCTGTCTGTTGTGCAAACATCTTCCTTAGGAGGATAACCTTTGGTGCTAAGATACTACACTCTCTTTTCTCAGGTGTGTGTCAGCATCCTGAGCTGGTGATAACTCCACTCCGTGACTCTCAGGCAGATTCAGCCGCCAGATCCCAGCAACATGACCCTCGCTGGTAGGTTCAAAAACCACAGTGTGTGGTGGGCCACTGTGGCATAGGATATCTCCCCACTCCCCCCTCATGTGTGTCCTTATAGATACGGGATGACAAAGGCTGGTAGGAGCACACAGAAGGTTTCAGGCAGGTTATCTCTAGTTGGCAGGAGGGGTCAGAGCTGAATTCTTTTTTCCTTTTGCTCATCTGTGTGTTTTTTTGAAAAAGGTTTTACAACACTCATGGATTATTTTTGCATTACTTATGCTGCCAGATTTGTAAAAGGAGATGAGGGGAGAGCACTGCTCTATGCCAGGGTCAGCTCCATCTGCAGCCTGAGTGACCGGGGGGGAGGGCAGGGGGGGCGCTACTGGGGACACAGCCAGGCCAGGGCAACTCCAGTAGCAGTGGGGATATGCACAGCTCTGATTGATACCGGCCCTCCAGGAAGGCTCCAGCCTGAGGGAGGCTGGCCAGGCAAGAGGGACAGCTGTGAGGATGCCCCTGTCCTATCTAGTGTAGCAACTCTGAGCAGCACTGCCAAGTGCATTGAGTGGGGTAGAGAGTGAGTCTCCTGTGTGAGAGCAAAAGGATTGGACTATCCTGGGGAAGGGGTGGGTGGTCGGAGGGCTCATGAGGGCTTTTCACATTCGGTGCCCTGAGAAGAGATGTCTTGGGCAGAAAGATGGGTCCCTGGAGTGCTCTGGTTTCAGTAGGTGATAGGAGTGGCCTGCGCCCCTCCCGGGAATCCTGAACAGGTGACTCAGGGCACAGGGGCTGGTCCCAGTGTCAGTGTGTGTCTGCGTGGCTCGGGCACCTCTGTGGAGCCCAGATCCCAGGTTGCTCAGGCACCTGGGATGTCGCTCTGGAGGCTGGGGAGATCCCTGTGCTCACAGCTCCGTGTTTCCACAGCCTACAAAGAGAAGATGAAGGAGCTCCCGCTGGTGTCCCTGTTCTGCTCCTGCTTCCTAGCTGACCCCCTGAATAAGTCATCCCACAAATACGAAGGTCAGTGAAGGCTCAGGGACGAGGAGACAGGTTTCCATGTCCCGGGCCTCTGGGCGCAGCACCCTGACTCAAGTTCCCGAGCGGCTTTCCTTCCCAGAGCCAGTGACAGTCAGAGTCATGGTCCCCAAGGTCTGAGCCACAGGGGTGCATCCCAGGCACCGAGGACAGTCCCTGAAGGTCAGAGTCAGGCCTCCCAGGACATGCCAGCCTTAGTCCACCTCTGTGCTTGTGTTTAACAAATCGAGGCTGCAGAGATGTGAAGGTGAACCAGGCAGAGATTCTGCCCCTGGACAGCATCTAGGCTAGACAAGAAGCCACTGGTGTGAGCCACGGTTTCCAGGCCGCCAGGCGAGCCGCCTCCCCACTTCCCAGTTAAAGAAAGGGTGGGTGTGGTCTGGCGCCAAGGGCCAGGAGCGCTTGCTGACCTGAGCCTGTTTTTTTATCTAGGCTGGTGTGGGAGACAGTGTAGGAGGAAAGACCAAGCCCAGCGGGAAGACAGTGCTGACTGGAGAGAGAGAAGAGCGCAGGGTAGGAGGGAGGCGGGTGGCATCCGCAGCCAGGGCCAGCCGGGCAGCGGGGCCAGGGCGGGTGGGGGTAGGGGGCTCTGCTGTTCGTCCCCACACATGACAAGCTGAGCAAAAGCTTGGCAGTCTGAGGAACCTGGTAGCAGAAACAAAAGCCAAAGTGGCCAGCACTGCCACGGCCGTCCTAGGCCCCTGAGACCCTGTGGCTGCAGAGCCCAGCCCTGTCAGAGCCCCCTGACCTTAGGTGCCAGTGTGCAGGAAGGAGAGCCAGCCGGGCCCCCGGCTCACCTGGGCCCCCAGCCCCCCACACCCGCGTGCATGTTCCCACTCCTGCTGGGCGCCCCCCCCCCATCCTCCAGAGCCTCAGCAGTCCCCGTTCTGCCCTCTGCAGCGGACACAGTGGACTTGAACTGGTGTGTCATTTCCGACATGGAGGTCATCGAGCTGAACAAATGCACCTCGGGCCAGTCCTTCGAAGTCATCCTGAAGCCGCCTTCCTTTGATGGGGTGCCCGAGTTCAACGCCTCGCTGCCCCGCCGGCGAGACCCTTCCCTGGAAGAGATCCAGAAGAAGCTGGAAGCCGCTGAGGAGCGAAGGAAGGTACCGGCTGCTCCTCTGGGCACAAGGGGGAGGGAGCTGGGGAGGACAGGGGCTGGCTGGGCTGCGGGGAGGCCACTGTCAGCCCGCAAACAGGCAGAGAACAAGGTGGCAGGGGGGAGTGATACTGGGTTCCAGAAGCTGACGGTTTGGTTATGGGGACAGGCCACTGCACTCTGTACCCCCCACAAGTGGCCTTAAATGTATGGGCAAGAGTAAGATGTTGACGATACTGAGGATGTAGGGAAAGGCTGGACACTGGGGGAAAGGGGTCCTTCCCTGGGACCCGGGGAGGAGGTGGCAGCATGGCACGTCCAGCCCCGGTATGTGGTCTGTCCTTTCCATTCCTGGCCAGTCTCTGACGCCATCTTCGTGTAGACTCCTATCTTTCAAGCAGAACATTCTCCCGGCCTGAATCCCCCCAGCACGTCCCCCCTGCCCGTGTATGTCTCATGCTCCTCTGACTCTGAGCTTTAGTTATTTCTGTGTGTCTCATCTCGCTGTACTAGACCTTTCCCTCCCCCGCTTGCTAACGGTGCCTGGCGCATAGAACAAGACCACTTAGTGTATGGGAAGGCAGGAATGACTGAATGAGTTCAGCAATGAGAAAAGGGCCTTGAGGATATTTAGAAAGAAAAACAAAACAAGAGGGCGAGAGACTCTGAAGGTGGTGGGCTGGAGTCTGGGCCCCGGGGGGGCGTGTGTTCTGGGGGGTACAGTTTTTCAGCCATTATGGTAAAATACACCTCGACCTGTCCAGTCTGAAGGACTCGCCCTGAAGGGCCTCTCTCTGCCTTGTGTGTCCCCAGTACCAGGAAGCCGAACTCCTGAAACACTTAGCAGAGAAACGGGAACATGAGCGGGAGGTGATCCAAAAAGCCATCGAGGAGAACAACAACTTTATCAAGATGGCTAAGGAAAAACTGGCCCAGAAGATGGAGTCCAACAAGGAGAACCGGGAGGCCCACCTGGCCGCCATGCTGGAACGGCTGCAAGAGAAGGTGAGTGGCCCCGGACAGAGAGGAGGCTCCCGGTCACCTGTGTTCCTGCCTGGCAAGTGTACGTGGGCCTGTGTATCGTTTCGAGGGGAAGCAACCTTGGGCAGGAGCGGGGATACTTCTATTAGGCAGGATCCTTAGAGAGGTCAAGGGGATGGTTTGGGAAGTCCAAGGCAAGGGATGTGGACCAAGCTCTGAGTTTCCTTGGCAGAAGCTCCACACAGTCACACAACAGGACATTTTCATCATCTCAGGGAGGGTATGCCTCTAATTTTCTAGAAGAAGCCTGTTTAACGGAAGGGTGTAGGGACTGATACGCAGTCCTGTGTTCCTGGTTTTGCCCTGAATGGACTGATTCGATTTGATGAAAGATGCTTTCTTGAGCTCTTGGCTCTAAGCCAAGGGTCCAGCGCTCCGAGTTGGCCATTGACAGGAAACATAATTCTCTCCAAGCCTCTTGGCAGAGACCAAGGGAGTCACACGGGTCTTTCCAATCGGCTGCCGTTTGTCAATACACCTAACGGTGTCACCTAAATATGAGAAACCTGAGAGGCTGGGGTTGGTTCTGTGTCAGCAGAATGACAGCCCGCTCTGCTGAGAACACGCTGGCCTCATTTCCTGGGTCTCAAGACCGTCCCAGTTTCCCCTGCAGCTCCTGGGAGAGCTCCAGCTCTGTGTTTTATTTCCAGGAGCCGCCTGCTGCGCGGTGACTCCCGGGACCTGATCGGTGGCCTCGTCCCATGGTGAGCAGCGTGGTCCCCACTCTTCCCAGCCCGTCCACATAGAGTCTCAGGCCCTGGGCAGCAGCTACCAGAAAGGGCTGGTTTCTTCGCAGGGGCTCTGAGTGCTGCTTAGGCCGTGGGCAACAGCTACTAGAAAGAGCTGCCCACAGATACATACGCAGGGGCATCAGGCCGCTCAGGCGGGCCTCGGTTGAATGTCACTTGGGAGGGAGCGATCCGGGTCTGCCTCCCGGCTTCTCCAGTTATTGAAGGAGGACTTGGAGCAAACTCCAGAAGAAAAATAAAAGTCTGGGGTTGGGATAAGATGGGACTTGAGCTCTCAGGCCAAACCCAGAACAAATCGTGGAGGCTGGACTCATGATAATAGCGTTCGAAAGGCCGTTCACCAAACCCTTCCCTTCCTCACACCTCTATCCTCCTAAGTCCTTGAGGCAAGCAGGGCAGGTGTTACCCTTACCTTGAAGATGACAAAACCACATCAGAGAAGGTCTGTGATGTGCCCAGGGTCACATAGCTAATGAGCAGTGGTGCTGTGACCGGCACACAGCTCTCTGGCTGCAAGCCAGGTGGCTCAGGGAGACCAGCCACAATTGTCCTGCCAACATTTGTCACTGAGGGAGACTTGCAGGCCAAGGAAAGGGAGTGCAGAAATCTAGGGTTCTGCTCAGCAAGCTCCCCCCGATGGAGACATTGGGAGGGTCCCTCTTGGGTCACAGCTGCACAGGTGAGGTAGACACCAAGAAGCCAGATGTCAGACTGGGCATCGGAGAGAACATCCTCCCTCTGGGACTTTGGGCCTTACTCCTCTTTACCCATAGCGGAGGCAGGAGGTGGGGTGAGAGCTAGGTGTTGATTTCTGCCCTGCACACCCGTGCACCAGGCTAGGGACACCTCCAGAAATGTGTCTGTGTGGGTCCCTGACAATCTGTACCAGACTCACTCATTATAAAATTCAGCAATACAGATCCTTGAACCTGTATCTACCTGCCTCAGACGCACCCACCCGCTCTCCCGGGGTAGCACTGGCTCCGTCACAAAGGCACATACCCCTCCTCACTCCCAGGCTGTGGTAGGTTCTTGGGCCTCTCTGGGGACAGATGTGCAGTGTCACATGTATTCTGGGAGCCCTGACTGCCTCCATGGGTCTACTCTGGGCTGACTCTGTCATCTGAATGTGACAATGCCAGGCTCTGGTAAGCACCCGCCACGTGTAAGGCACAGTAGCAGGAATTGCAAAGTACAAAGAAAGAGACATGGTGTCCTCCCTGGGGGACGTTGCTGTCTAATGGAAGACCCAGCTGTGTGCACAGTAAGCAAAGAAAAAAAGTCTCAGAATCCAAGAGGGGAAAGAGCTTCCCACCCGCACCCCTCTCTTTGAACCCCAGAGAGCAGAGGCCTGATTGGAGGAGGGAGCAGGCTGAGGTCCCATGGCTGATGGGCCTTCGAGGGCAGCTCCCCATCTTTTGGCTGCGTTAAGTGGTGAGACAAAAGAAGGTTATCTCACACTGTGTGTAAGAAAGCCCTCCTGTGGCTCAGCGAGCAGGGCGCTGGCCCCATATACTGAGGGTGGCAGGTTCAAACCCAGCCCCAGCCAAACTGCAACAAAAAATAGCCGGGTGTTGTGGTGGGCGCCTGTTGTCCCAGCTGCTCAGGAGGCTGAGGCAAGAGAATCGCTTAAGCCCAAGAGCTGGAGGTTGCTGTGAGCTGTGACTCCACGGCACTCTATCAAGGGTGATGAAGTGAGACTCTCGTCTCTGAAAAAAAATAAAAAAAGAAAGCCCACCTTTTGGGAGTGGGAGACCTTCCCAGAAATTCTACTGTGAACTTGGACTTTAAGAGTGCTCACGTTCCATCAAGAGGAGTTCACCTGAGCAGCAGGCAGGTCCCTGGGACTAGCAAGGGAGCCTGGTGTGAGACCAGCTCTACTGCCCCTCTGGCAGGAGCCACCCTGAGCAATTCCTTATTTATTATGTCAACCCATGAAAATCAGCCCAAACTCCACAATGGCCAAGTGACAGAGGGGGGAGTCTGGGAGCTCTGGGGCCACCTGTGACTGGGTCCCCGGCCAGTGGCTGGGATGCCCTGGGCCCGTGAGCTCCACCCCAGCAGGCTTCCCGCCTGCCTCCTGCTGACTCAACGCGCCTTCCGCGCCTCTCAGGACACCTCTGCAGACACAGAGCTTCACTTTCTGCTGCGGTCAATCTTGCGTTAGTGGCTTTGCTCCTCAGGCAGCAAGCTTTGTCCCAGGCAGCCTTGGTGACCTGGCCTTTCCCTCCTTTTTTTCCCAGGACAAGCACGCCGAGGAGGTGCGGAAAAACAAGGAGCTGAAGGAAGAGGCCTCCAGGTAAAGCCCAGAGGCCAAAGAAGTTTCCAGAACAGCCGGACAGTGCCAGCAGCTCTGCGTTCCAGCAGCCTCGCCCGCCGGCTGCGCTCCCAGCACTGGGGTTTGGGGGGAGGGGGGTGGCCCAGGGGCGTTTCCTCTGCTTTTGATGTTTGTCCATGTAAAGAATTGACCAGTGAAGCCATCCTATTTGTTTCCGGGGAACAATGATGGGGTGGGAGAGGGGAGAGAAGGAGAGAGTTTGGGAAAGAGAGATGGAGACAAACTTGCTGACGGTGCAGCGCCGCTCGGAGCAGACGGGCCAAGCCCTCTGTTTTCACACCTCTGCCTGGACACGGAGCATCCAGGTGCCGTGTTGATGGAAGATGAGAGCCCGGGCAGCAAAGGTCCCGAGTGCAAGGCAGAGTCCCGGATGGGGCGGCGGCTGCAGGGCCCCCAGGAGAAGCCCAGCCTGAGGGGGCGCGAGGCCCAGCCCAGCCGTGTGGCTTCCGTCCTGCAGCGGGTGGGGTTAGGTCTCTGTGTGTGTGTGTGTGTTAACCATTATCTTTTGATCATCATGACCAATGAAACATTGACTCCAAGTCTCTGGTTTTTTATTTCCTCAATTTGTCCTTTCGGTGATTATCCTCGAAATTCGACCTTCGCCCACCTGACAATAGACCACCGTCATTTTGCCATCAAAACAAACATCGTGTTGAATCACGCCAGCCCTTGGCATGATGTAAAGGTTGTTTATTTATTTGTTTTTTCAATTTTTTAAAACCCCCTTGGGAGCCGTCCTTTAGCACCAGATTGATGGGAAAGAACAGCTCAGTCTTCCTTTATGTGGACTGACTTTCTAATAAGGTCCCAAAGATGCCTCCAAAGAAGAACGTTGTCTTGGTCTGTTCAGGCTGATGTAGCAAAGTATCTTAGATGGAGGAATTTATAAACAATAGGCATTGAATGCTCACAGTCTTGGAGGCTGGAAAGTCCAAGGTCAAGGTGCCAATAGATTCCATACCTGGTGAGGGCTCAATCTCTGCTTCAGAGACCAGGCCTTCTTTCCTAGTTATGACATGGCAGAAAAAAAAGGGCAAAGAGCTTCCTCAGGCCTCTTTTATAAGGCACTAATCCCTTTGATGGGGGTGGAGCCCTTGTGACCTAATCACCCCCTCCAGGCCCTCTCTCTTAATGCCATAGTACCGGGGGTGAGGTTTCACCATAAGAATCTGGAGGAGACACCAACATTCAGACCATAGCATAGAAATCTTCAGCATTTAGGGGTCTGGGATTCTAGGTGGGCCACAAAATGTGACCAAGAACATAAAGTGCTTATTAGTGAAAGGCGGAGGGGACATTCAGATGCAGCAGTCTTGGTCTCCAAGACACTGAACCATGGCCGGGAAAGAAGCTTGGTTCTTCCTCTCCTGCACACAGGCATGGGGGTGGGGATCCCCTGTGGAAAGCGGGTCCTGGGGCAGCTCCCCATCCTGCCCTGCAGACCGTGTAGTTTTTTATAGCTTTGCAAATAAACTTTTGGTATTGCTAGCTCCCCGCCTCCACCAGTGTACTGCAATTTATTTATTTATTTTGAGACAGAGTCTCACTATGTCACCCCTGCTGGAGTGCCATGGTGTCACAGCTCACAGCAACCTCAAATTCCTGGGCTCAAGCGATTTTCTTACCACAGCCTCTCAAGTAGCTGGGACTACAGGCGCCTGCCACCACACCCGGCTATTTTTCGTTGTTGTTGCAGTTGTCGTTGTTTAGCAGGCCCGGCCGGGTTCAAATCTGCCAGCCCTGGTGTATGTGGCTGGTGCCTTAACCACTGGGCTACACTGAGCTAATTACAGTGAACTAATTACAGGGTCCTGTAATTTAGCTTTATTTTAAGAGAAGATCACAGGAGGGATGGAAGATGATAATAATAGCAAAGGTGATGATAATGGCAGCTCTCTTAGCACCCACTAGATGCCTGACAATTTTCTGGGTTTCTATACCAGGCTCTGAACTTGGTGGTTTCCTCCAGAGTTTGTGGTCTTAGCTACTTCCCAACACTGCTTCGGGTGCCTTTGAACTAGCCTGTAAGTATCAGAGCAGGGTCCCGTAAACTGTGGGCTGTGACTCATTGGATCTTGAGAGCAACTTAGTGGGACCCAGAATAGAAAACAAAACATCAGAATGCCTCAGGGTGATCGTGGAGGTATTGTTCTGTGGAAATTGTGTTTCTATTTTATATTTGGTGTATGGACGGACTGATCACAACACAAAAAACATATGTATGTATTTTGTACTAGGGGTGGTAGTTGAAACCCTTTAAAGTCACTGCTTTAGAATAAGCATGGGGAGAGAGCCAGGACATCCAGGATGCAGCCCTGGCTTTAGGAAGCTGCTGTGTTCGAGAAAGTGAGAGGCTGCAGCCAGAGTGTAAGCTCTGTTCAAGAACCAGCTTTTTTTTTCTTGAACAGAGACAAGAGAATGAAAGGCCTCCAGAGTCTATTTTCACAAATTTACCCCATCAGCGTCTCTGTCCTCCCACCGGAATGCCCAAGGCTGGGAGGAGGCCCATTCCCGCCGTTGTCTTTCATCCCAGTGCTGCCCTTGGCCATTCATTCCCCGACCGGCTGATAAACCAATAAACCCACTGACTGAGACTCCCACCCTCTGCACAGGGAGTTGCCTTACTGAGCTGCCTCTCCCCGCCTGGGTGAATGAATGAGTTCCTGCTCATTCTTTAAAACTTATCTCAGACATCAAGTTCCCTGACTCTGCCCATCTTTCTATATTTCTTATATGCTGTCATTACTGTGCAGTTGTTTATTTACCAATCCCTCTCATCTGTTAGTGTCCTCATGCCTTGAAAACAGAAACCAGCTTTATTGATCTTTGTGTCCCTGTGAGTCCTGGCTCCATCATTTCTAGTTAGGGTAGGATTAGCAGTGGCAATCCCACGGAAAGAAGGGCCAGGGGACTTGTCTAGAACCTTCCTTTGTACACCACTTTGCTTAAACATTGCCTTTAAGACGGAGAATGGAGATACCAAGATTATGCCGGTGCCTAAAACAGACCTCCAAAAAAACTAAAGCCCTCCTCCAAGACAGCCTGGGCCCCCCTAATCCCCAGCGCCGGCCAGTGCTAAAAGCTGAAAACTCCAATTATACGCTCAGCGTGGGTTAGCTTCCAAGCATTAAAAAGCAATTCCTGTGTTAAAAGATTTTATAAACTGGTTGGGACACACATGAAACTATTCAAGGCAAAGGTTCTTAAACCTTCAATTTACATCAAAATCCCTCTGAGAGCTTGTTAAGTATAGATTTCTCTGGTTTAGATGTTTGTAAATGAAGGTAATCAACCAGACTCCTAGCATCTTTTGAGGGCACTGCCCTGCAACCCACATTTTAGAAAGCTATTTCCCAGGGTTCCCCCCCCCCCTTTTTAAGATTTAACTGAAGGCAGGAAAGCTGACTCCAAGCCCTCTCCCCAGAAGAGTTGTACAACCTCAGGCGGAGAGCAGAGAGGGTCCTGAAGACCTGCCAATACATCCTCTATTCATGTTCCATTGTTTAAAACAGCACCCCGCTATTTGCTTGAAGGAGTTGGGCATAAGCTCTGCTCGGTCTCTTGGGGGGTCATGATGTTGCAATCAGGTGTGGGTCAGGCTGGGCCTGGAGGTTGTGGGAGAGAATCCACCACTTCCAAGCCAGCCCAGTTCCTTCCTGTTGTAGGTATGAGGTCCCAGGGTTCTTTCTGGCTGCAGCTGGGGCACGCTCTGTGCTCCCCCAGGTCCAACGTTCTTGCTGGTGTGGGTTTTCCACCTCCAGGCTAGCGGGGCCTCATCCACTCCTTCCTATGCTTCGAGTCCTTTGACTCTCCCATCTGCTTTAAGGGGCTCATGTCCCCAGGTCAGCTCCAGCCGGACGATTTCTTATACTTTCAGGTCCACTGATTCGGGCCTTTCGTGACGTCTGCAGACTCTCTTCCCAGCAGCTTGATGGAAGTCGCCCATCGCCACGGCATGGCGGCCTTGGGAGCCATTGCTAGAGATCTGCCTCCCGCACAGTCTAATTTGAAGAGTTGGAAAGAGAAAGTGATGTCAGACCTGAGGACACCGAGGACACGAACTTCCTGAACTTCCTGTCTTGCCAGTGAGGAAGGGCAGTGAGAGGCTTTGGAGCCTGGGTCCCTGCAGGGCTCTCTCAGGCAGAAAGCCAGAGGCACAGAGGATGGCTACTCCAGGAACAAAGCCAGGACCAGCCACCAGGGGACCCTGCAGGGAGGTCAAAGCAGAGATAAGCGTCCCTAGGGAAAACTTCACAAAAACAGGTAGAAGAGACTGCCCTGGGGTAAGTTTTGCCTCCTGTCTGTCTTACACATACTTCTTTTCCATCACCTCAGGCTGCTGTATTGCTGAATGGCAATACAGATTATTATCAGCCAGGTCCCTAGCTTATGATCTGTGATAAGGACAGAGGAGAATCCACTGACTCCAGGGCCACGCGGAATTGTCCTTGTTCAAGGATGAATGGGGGTGGAAATAGGGGGCAGAACCAACCTGAGCTGGTGAAAAGACACGGAACCAAAAACTAAGGCGCTAAATCACAGAGGGATGCCTGTTTTGCGCTGAGAAATATTTATAAGTGTAGAAAAGAGGCATAGTTTTTTTTTTATTTTATTGAATGGTAACTATGTACATTAATGCACTTCTGGGGTACAGTGTGGGGTTTTCACATGCAATCCGAAATACTTCCATCAAACTGATCAACACAGCCTTCATGTCATTTTCTCAGTTATTGTTTT
>CAUYQV010028177.1:0-45351 GCA_963574575.1 Galagoides demidoff | reverse complement strand
GGCTGGGGACTCGAACCCGCCACCTTAGGTGTACATGGCTGGTGCCCTAGCCGACTGAGCTACAGGCGCCGAGCCAGTATAAGTCTTATATGCACTGGGAAACCAAATAATCTGTGTGACTCACTTTATTGTAATATCTGCTTTATTATGGTGGTCTGGAATTGAACCTATAGTATCCCTGAAGGAGGTCTGTACTTTCAATTCTCTTGGTTACACCCATAGGAGTGGAATTGATAGGTTATATTTGGAATTTTAAACCCTTATCAGCAGCATAGCTTATTTGCAATCCTGGTTAGATAATTCTTTTTACAAAATTATTATTTTGTTATTATAGGCATATAATAGTTCTATATATTTGTGGGGGTACATGTGATGTTTTGATACAGGAATACAATGTGTAATAATAAAATCAGAATAATTGGGGTATACATCACCTCAGGCACTTACCATTTCTGTGTGTTAGGAATATTTCAGATCCACTCTTTTAGTTATTTAAAGCAGCATCCTCAAACTACGGCCCACGGGCCACATGCAGCCCACCAAGGACATTTATCTGGCCCACTGGGTGTTTTGCCACCACTGCCTGTTCTGCTTAGCAGCTGACTTGTCCCGGGGCCTGCAGTCCCTCCAACGGTCTGAGGGACAGTGAACTGGCCCCCTGTTTAAAAAGTTTGAGGACCCCTGATTTAAAATATGCCCTAACTTATGGTTGATTATGTTAACTTTGTTGTGCTATCAAATATTGTCCATTTTATCTAACTAACTATAGTTTTTTACCATTAATCATCCTTACTTTATTTACCTTCTCCACTATATTTCCAGGCTCTTAGGATCACTATCTAGGCTCTTTATCTCTATGAAATCAATCATTTTAATTTTTAGCTTCCACAAATGAGTGAGAATTTGCAAAGTTAGTCTTTCTGTGCTCAGATTGTTTTACTTAAAGTTCTGCAGTTTTATTCATGCTATTGCAAATGACAGTACTTCATTCTTTTTTAAGGCTGAATAATATTTCATTGTGTATATGTCCCAATTTTTTTTAATCCATTCATCTACTGATGGACACTTAGGTTGATTCCAAATCTTGACTCTTGTGAATAGTGCTGCAACAAACATGGGAGTGCAGGTTCATATCCCGACTTCCTTCATCTTCATATCCCAACTTACTTTCTTTTGGATATATGCATAACAGTGGGGTCACTGGGTCATATGCTAGTTCTATTTTTAGGTTTTTGATGAACCTTCATACTTACATTCCCTCCAACAGTGTACAAGGGTTCCTTTTTCTCGACATCTTTTCCAGGGCTCTTTTTTGATAAAAGCCATTTTAACTGGGGTGAGATGATATCTCATTGTGGTTTTGATTTGCATTTCTCTGACTAATGGTACTGAGCATTTATCCATATGCCTCTTGGCCATTTATATGCCTTCTTTTGAGAAATGTCTATTCAGATCCTCTGCCCATTTTTAATTGGATTATTTGATTTTTTCTTACCAAGTTGCTGGAGCTCCTTATCTGTTCTAGTCATTAATCCCTTGTCAGATGACTAAGTTGCGGATCTTTTTTCCAATTCTGTGAGTTGTCTCTTGCCTTCGTTATTTCCTTTGCTGTTCAGAAGCTTTTTAGTTTGATGTGATCCCATTTATCCATTTTTGCTTTGGTTACCTATGTTTTTGAGGTATTAGTCAAGTAATAGTTCAGATCAATGTCCTGGAGTGCTTTCCTAATATATTTTTAGTAGCATTATGGTTTCCGATCTTAGATTTCAATGTTTAATCCATTTTGATTTGATTTTTGTGTATGGTAAGGGACAGGTGTCTAATTTCTTCTTCTGTGTGTCATTATCCAGTTTTCCCAGCACTGTTTGTTAAAGAGACTGTCCCTGCCCCACTGTATGTTTTTGGTACCTTTGTCAAAAATCAGTTCACTGCAGATGTGTGGGTTTATTTCTGGGTTTTCTGTCTTATTCCCTTGGCCTGTGTGTCTGTTTCTATGCCTGTGCCATGCTGTGTGGGTGACACAGCTCTGTAGTATAATTTGATTCTATGCCAGTGCCATGCTGTGTTGATGACACAACTCTGTAGTATAATTTGATTTTATGCCTGTGCCATGCTATGTGGGTGACACAGCTCTGTAGTATAATTTGATTCTATGCCAGTGCCATGCTATGTGGGTGACACAGCTCTGTAGTATAATTTGATTCTATGCCTGTGCCATTCTGTGTTGGTGACACAGCTCTGTAGTATAATTTGATTCTAGGCCAGTGCAATGCTATGTGGGTTACACAGCTCTGTAGTATAATTTGATTTTATGCCAGTGTCATGCTGTGTTGGTGACACAGCTCTGTAGTATAATTTGATTTTATGCCAGTGCCATGCTGTGTGGGTGATATGGCTCTGTAGTATAATTTAAAGTAGGGTAATGCTATTACTTTAGTTTTGTTCTTTGTGCTCAGGATGGCTTTGGGTATTCTGGGTCATTTGTAGTTCTAGATAAATTTTAGGATGCTTTTTCTATTTCTGTGATGAATGTCACTGGGATTTTTATAGAGATTGCTTTGAATCTGTAGATTGCTTTGAGTGATATGTACATTTTTAACAGTGTTGATTCTTCCAATCCATGAGTGTTTTCTTTTTGGTTGTCTTCAATTTCTTTCCTCCGTGTTTTATAGTTTTTATTGTAGAGATCTTTCATTTCGTTGAGTAAGTTTATTCCTAGATATTTTATTTTGTTTGTGCTATTAGTGGGATTACTTTCTTAGTTTCTTTATCAGATTGTTCACCATTGGCATATAGAAATGCTATTGATTTTTGCACTTGATTGTATATTTGCAACTTTACTGAATTTGTTTATCAATAGGGCTTTTTTAGTGGAGTCTTTAGGTTTCTGTATATAAGATCATGTTGTCTACAAACAAGGACAATTTGACTTCCTCTGTCCAATCTGAATGCCCTTTTCTTCTTTCTCGTATCTGATTGCTCTGGTTGAACTTTCAGTACTATGTTGAGTAATGGTGATGAAAGTGGGCAGCATCCTTACCTTGTTCCAGATCTTAGTGGAAAAGCTTTTGGTTTTTCCTCGTTCAGTATGATACTTACTATGGGTCTGTCATATGTGGCTTTTATCATGTTAGGTATGATAAAACCATTTTTGACAGTTTTCATCATGCAGGGATGCTTTTTTCTGCATCTACTGAGATGATCATGCAATTTTTATCTTTTTTTTTTTTTTTTTTTTTGCAGTTTTTGGCCAGGGCTGGGTTTGAACCTGCCACCTCCTGTATATGGGGCCAGCGCCTTACTCCTTTGAGCCACAGGTGCTGCCTTGTGACTTTTCTTTTTTTTTTTTTGCCATCCACGATTTTTATCTTTTATTCTGTTAATGTGGTTTATCGCCTGATTGATTCACATATGTGGAGCCATTCTTGCATCCCTGGGATGAATCTCACTTGATCATGATGTGTAATCTTTTTAATGTGTTGTTGAATTCTCTTTGCAGACATTTTGTTGGAGATTTCTGCATCTATGTTCCTCAGAGATATTGGCCTATAGTGTATGTCTTGATTTGATTTTGGTACCAGGGTAGTACTGACCTTACAGAATGAGCTTGAGAATATTCTAATATCTTCTATTTGTGGGAATAATTTCAATAGGATTGGTATTAATTCTTTAAATGTTTGGCAGAATTCAGTAGTGAAGCCACCTGGTCCTGGGACTTTCGATTGGAGACTTTTTGTTATTGTTTCTATGTTGTTATTTATTATTTGTCTATTCAGATTTTGAATTTCTTCCTGGTTCAATTTTGGTAGGTTGGATGTGTCTGGGAATTTCCATTTTCCATTTATTGGCATATAGTTGCCTATAGTTTCTCCCGTGACCCTTTGTATTTCTGTAGTATCTGTTATAATGATTCTTTTTTCATCTCTGATTTTCTGGTTAGGCAATTCTTACAAGTTTGGGATTGATGCCACCTTCTGAGTCATTTCTGTAATACTTTATGTATTAAAAAAGTACATAAACTACAGTATAACATAGCTTATGGCTAACAGCCCTTCATGTACCTCTCAGATTTCCCACTATGTAGCCACCAGCACACAGAAAGAGATGAAGTTGCAATTAATCAATTCTGGGAGGAACACAAACTTTATGGAAATAACTGGACCTTACAACTAAGCTTTCTCTCTCCTCAGCTAGATTTGTCCTTCTTTCTAGCGTTCCTTCTTCCCCAAACTGAACGGAGGGAGAAATACAACATCTTCAGTACTGTCTGCCTCTAATTCATGTGTTCAGAGGTTATGATAGTAAGTATGGTAGAGTGTTTAGGAACACACTTGTATTTAACTTAATTTAGTGAAAATGTGTATGGAATGTTTAATAAGACCTGTCAGATTGTGGGGGAAAAATGAAAATTTATAGCTGAAGAAATAGTAACTTAGTTTAAGATAGAAATGAAAAAAAATTGAAGTAGAAGAAATTGTCCATCATATAATTGAAGAAACCTCTCCTAAGCTTTTAAAAATGCATGGGTATGCTGGAAGAAATCTGGGTTCCAATAAAAATCAACAAGAGACTGACCCATAGAAAGACACATTTTGGTAAATTTTCCTGTCATTAAAAACAAAAGGTTCTAGAAGCATCTGGACTGAAAAATTCCGTTGCCCACATAGGAGCAAAAAGTAAGCTGCAGTTCCACGCTGAGTTATGAAACATTAAAGGCTAAAGGTAATGGAACAGTGTCTGCTCAATTTTGAGGAGGAATAGACATTAGGACCTACCTAAGAATTTTTTACCCATCCATAGTTAAGTCATTGCTACCAGAATTGTTGTCAACAAAAATATTTCGTCTCTCAAAAAGGCAGAATTATTTTGAGCATAAGGGCCATTTTCTCTACATATTCTCATGTCTTTGGTGATTACATCGAGTAATCTCTTCATATTATCTTTAATCACATTGAGTAATCTCTTCATATTATCTTTAATCTGGGATCTGTGAATGTTTTTACATTAAATTCATTAATATAAGAAATATTAATATCTTAATTATAATATCTTAATTATAATAAGTAGTTAAGAAAAAAATTGTTACTAAAACTCAAAATGTTAATAGTGATATGTGGTAAGATTCAACACTACTGTGTTTTGTATTTTTTTTTCATTTTTTAAATTATTTTTTATTAAATCATAACTTTGTACATTGATGCATTAATGGGGTTCAGGGTACTGCTTCAATGTACAATGTGAAATTTTTACATCAAACTAAGTAACTTTGTATTTTCTAATATTTTCCAAATACATGGATAAATTACTACATGCATAAATTACTTTATTCTTTTTTTTAACTTACTCAGAAATAATTATACCTTTTTATAGAATGGAATCATTTTATAAGACAAAGCCTGGTGAGGTCTTTATGGACAATTTTGTATTTGTTGAGTAGCTGAAGAGACGGGAAGGAAGGGCAGAAAATCTGAGTAGTGGATCATTTTTATTTTTTTCCACATTCTGCACATTTTATGTAATGAATCTTGTGTTGCTTTTATAATGGAAGAATACCCCTTAATTCAACAATAAAAATTTAGTTTCATCAATGAAGTTCATTATCAAATGCAGATGTTTCTACTTATAAATGGTAGACAAGTCTTCTCTTTTTCCAAAGACCTATCTATGGAAATCATATCCTATGTTGGTGGTTTCAGTGATCCACTTGAGATGTATCTTTTCTTTCCAGAATTTTTCATTGATAGGTTCATTTATCAATGTCTTATAACAGGGAATAATTTCAATATTTTTTTCAGGCAACTAATATTTATGGAGTGCTTACCTTATGCTCACTGCTAAGAGTACAAGGAACAGCTGAGAGTCCCTGTTCTTATGTAGTTTAGAACTTAACAGTTGAAACATTTAAAGAAGCAGTCAGGGGTGCAGTGGGTGGGAACACCCAGTAAAAGCATCCACCCTCCTCAGGAGGAACCAGAAAGCCTTTCAGGGCAGGTGCAGTATCTGAAACAGTTTATGCAAAGGCCTGGAGGTGTGGTAACAGAGTTTAACGTTGGGGAGGGGTGAGTGCCGGAGGCTTAGATCAGCAGTGCAGCCATGAAGGGCTCTTGTAAACCAAAGTACAGAAATCAGATTTTGTGCTGTGGGTAGTGGGAAGCCATTGGTGGGTGAATTTGTTTCCTAGGGTAACTGTGTTGAATTACCACAAATTTAGTGGCTTAAGATAACAGAAATTTGTTCTCTCACAGTTTTGGAGACCAGAAGTTCAAAATCTAAATGTTGGCAGGTTGGTTCTTTGGTCTAGAGGCCCGAGGGAGAGTCTATTCCATATCTCTCTCTATGTTTCTGGGGACTGCTGGCAACCCTGGACATGCTCTTCTGAATAACACTGATCATTCATTAGACAAAACTTGAGTCGCTTTAATTGTGATGATAGTTTTTCTTTTGTATTCTCTTGCCAGTCACTCCTGAAGCCATTGGCTTCTTGTCTGCTGTTGGGGTTTTCATTGTTCTTCTTGCTGTCCTCTTCCTCTTCATCAACAAGAAGCTGTGTTTTGAAACATTAGGAAGCTTTGCGTGCCTGGAGCCACCGCGGCAGAGAAAGCACTCCAAAGACAAGACCGGGATCCTCCAAGGCCTGGGTAAGCAGCATGCTTCAGAATCTCCTGAGCTTGGCAACTGGCTGTGGTTTGGGTCAGGGAAAGCAGGTCACTGGTCACTGTTGCCAGGATGGCCCCAGTAAGAGATCACACACGTCCTCTGTGGTGCATGGGATGAATGGGCATTAACAAGGAATCGTTGTCTTTACCAAAGGAACGCTCTCCTTAGAGTCTGAGGAGCAGGTGGGGAGAGGCTGACCACCACTTTCTGTCTTTTTAGCTGTTTAGAAGTCTATGTTGAATTTCCCTCTGACTAACGCTTACGGGGAAAAAAAGTGTTTTGATTTGTAAGAGATTTGATGTGTTTTAGGGCTATGATGTGGGAATAGTGTTGACATTTTTCTTGTTAACACTGAGACCCTGTCTCAACAAGAAAAAAAAATAGTTGGGCACAGTAGCACACGCCTGCAACCACAGCTCCTTAGGAGTCTGAGCTAAGACAGGAGATGGAGGCTGCAGTGAGCTGTGATGATGCCACTGCACTCCAGCCTGGGTGAAAGAGACCTGATCTCTTAAAAAAAAGAGAGAAAGAAATGAAGACAGATAGACAAGACTCTGATTTTACATAGCAACTTTGCTCGGATCGTACCCCACATAGTACGGGGCATGAGATAGCTGGTCAAGGAATAGCCTCACGGTTTCTGAACAGGGGTGGGAACTAGCAGAGAGCAGCCTCTCTGCATCCACTGCTCCTCTTATGACTCGGCCTGTGTTGTGCTGTGCCCTGAGCACACCTGGAACAAGGAGAATGTTTGACTATTGACATGGCAGCTTTTGTTGCCATGGATTGCCCAGCTGTTTTGTTTTGTCATAAGAAAGGGCATACCCTGGGAATAAAGATATATTCATTATCTATTGCATTATAATAATTAACCTAAAACTTTGTAGGTTAAAACAACAAATACTTACTGTCTCACAGTTTTTGAAGTTCAGGAATTGAGCAGAGGCTTAGTTGAGCGGTTCTAGATTTGGGGGCTGTCATTGGCTGCAATTTTTTACAATACGATTTCTCCCTTGAGAAGCCTATGAGAGAAAGCGGGGGTGAGGGGGTGGGGAGGTACTGCTCCTCTGATGACCCAGCCTGGAAGTCACACATTCTCACCTCTGCCACATTCTGCTCATTCACTGAACATACCCCAGGTTCAAGGGAAGGGGAATTCAGCTTCACTTGTTGAAGAGAAGAGTATCAAGGAATTAAAAAAACCAAAAAAACAAAAAACCTCACTCTAGGGGATAATAATGGGGGAGGTGTGAGTTACATGACTGGCAATCGATTCAGCCTTGCTGCTGTGGCAGTGCCCTTTCATGCTGGCGTCCTCTTGGGACATACGACTCATCTTCTCAAAACAGGGTAGAGGATTTTAAAGAGACCTTGTTATGTAAAATCTGGGCCTTGTGAATAGTGTTGCCACTACTGTCCCAGCTGGGACAGTGTAGAGTGGGGTGAGCAGACACTAGGTCATGGGGTGGGACAGAGGGGAGGGTTCGTGCTGCCTCTGCCTCCCTCCCTTCTGCTGCTGGCTGCCACTCATTATGTGACGCTGATGGAACCATTTTCATCTGCAGGATTATCAATACATCTCTTGCAGGGTTGATGTAGATTAAGTGAGTTAATTTTTCAGAGGCTCTGGTATGGTGCCTCTGGTAAAGTCCTAACAAAACTTTGACCATAGCCGTGCAGCAGTAACAAGTCACAGCACCGGCTGCTGGGAATGACATCAGACGTTAATACTGTGTGTTCATCACTGAAACCGGGAGATTAAGTTGGTGATGTTCTCTCCTTGGCAGACTATAACGGGTACAAAGAAATAAGGTTGGAGCTATTTAAAATATTGTCTTTTGTCTTGTTTGACATATGTGAATGTTTTAAAGACAATTATGAATTATACTTGCAAATAAGTTGAGGTTTGGAGATAACTTTGAAACAATAACAATAAAGCATGAACCATACTTTAGCTGTTAGCACAAGAAACATTAAAAACACACGTCTCAAACTCAGAGTGGGGGTCGCGTGAAGAGAGATTTAAAAATAGTTTATTAAGGAGAATCTCCAAATTATAATTTCTTAAAAAGCAAACACCTTCATTTTGACATTCCTCCTTTGGGAAGTTTAATTACCACAGATCAGAAGTCTATGACAAACATGCTTTTATCTCAGGTTTTATCTAACCTTTGATATTTGCCTTAATTATCAACCTCAGAGCACCAATTTCTCAGTGAAGTTGGGATGTTCTTAACATATTTTGACAAATGTAAAGAAGGCAGGCAGGCGGTGTGGTGTGGTGCTGGGAGCAGGGCAGACTCTCAGAGCTTAGTTTTGCCACTAATTGGCCGTGATATTTTGGGAAACTCCCGTCACCTCTCTGCGCCTTGAGTCCTCATTTGCAAATTGATGAGTAGGGGCTAGCTTTCTCCCCATTCTCGTTCTGTGATTCTGTGTGGTTCTTAGTGTTACTATAGCAACTTCCTCTCTAGCTCTCATTCTCTGAATGGAGGAGACCTAATAAAAAACCATCATCTGTCAACTGCCCCATCCTACTATTCTTAGATTGAACTCATGGAGATTGCCATTTTGGTGGATCAAAAAATGGTGGACTACCAGCACCCTAATTCCTCCTTATAATCTGTTTCACAGGACATGCAGAGTCTGGAGGAACAAAAGAATTCTGTTTGCTATGTGCTCAATATCAGAGAGTCAGGAGCAGCAATTTACTTTCTGAACCTACTATGCAAAGTAGCGTACCTGACACACTTGTGTGGCACACATCAGTCCGTTGGGATTTAGGCGAGGGGAGAAACTAAAAAGCTTCTCCCTAATAACATAGGTTATAATAATAGTAATAGAGATGAGGATAACTGATAACTATCATTTATTTAACACGTGCAAAGTATCTTGCTTGCGGCATTTGGTATCTTTACGCCAGGTACTTGTCTCCAATTTGGGGGAGGGGTGGAGATCATTTGGAACAAAGAAGCCATTGTTCAGCCTTGAGATAAGAAATTGATTGAAAATAAAAATTTCCTTGTGGGATGGTTTTAAAGAAATCCAGCTTTGAAAGACAGAGAGAATTTTGGTTTGGGGTTTTTTCGTTTTCTTTGTTCTTCCAGAGGCTTTCATTACATGTCAAGAGCAAAATTTAGAGATTGGAGTAGTGATGCGAGGGCCTTTCTTCCCAGTCAGAGAGGAGGAGAAAAATAAGGGCAGACGTGGCTCACAAGGATGGCAGGGAAAGAGATTTGGAGGGCTTGAATTGTTTCTTGGCCCTGAGCCTGGGAGGAGGGCAGATGTGGGACAGAGTCAGAGGAGTGGTGGTAGGAAGATGCGAGCCCAGAAAGCGGAGTGCTGGGCTTCCCATCCAGCACTGTGGCAGGAGAGGCCTCACAGGGCTCCGGTGGTTGTGGTGAGGGTAGAACATTCTGGTGGGGGAGGAGGAACCTGAGAAGATGCTACTACTGCAGTTTATTGAGGGAGCAGTTCACGGCAAACAGGTGTTTTGGAATTTTCTGCATGACCTTGGGGTAAATAGGGGCAGAGAAGACAGCAGAGGACTGCGTTGACGTGCCTTCTAGGGAACTGCTGCAGCTCCAATGAGACTAGCTTGGACTGAGACTGGGGGGCTAATAACAGAAAGCCTGCTGGCACCAGGGCTGACTTCATGGGCACGCGGCCTGTGGCAGTCACACTGAGCCTGTACTTAGCAGGTCCCCGTGTTTGGCTTAACGCTTTGCTGTGGCCTCCTTGAAATCCTCAATGCTCTCTAGGGGCCCTGCATTTTCATTTTGCAAGGTATGTAGTAGGTGCTGTGTGATCTCCAAGAGCTGCTCCAAGCATGGGCACTTGACGGGGTGCTGTGCGGGCAGAGGCTGAGTGCTCTGGGGATCAGTAGGAGCCAGTGGAGGGAGCAGCTCACCGCGGTAAATAAACCCTACCTATTTCCAGGATGTCGACATGGGAGTCCACGTCTCAGAGACTATTTATCCCAAATGAAACTGACTGGGTTACTTTGAGTGGGCAGGTTAAGTTTAGTTTTTCAGCACTGAGCGTGGAAAGTGGGGGCTGCTCCAGAGAAAGAGGAGAGTAAGGGAGGAGGCAGCTTTTGTACTTGAAGCAAAGTTGGTACTTCATCTCCATCTCATAGGTAAGGAAACTGAGGCTTAGGGAGATGATTTTTTCCCCAACCTATTAAGTGGCAAAACTGTGTCTTAGACTAAAGACGCCTAACCTCAGAGGCCAGCGCCTTAAGTGGCAAAACTGGGCCTTAGACTAAAGAGGCCTAACCTCAGAGGCCAGCGCGTTAAGTGGCCTTTTATTCCCCCACCTGATCTTCCCAGCTCAGTCTATTACTTTATGTCTTTAAAATGCAGAGAACTTCTGGGATGAAAGAAATAGGGAGAAAGGAGGATTTGATGGATATGTTGGCTTCCTACGTTGCCATGACAAATAACCACAAATTGGCCTCTCTGAAAACAACATAAATTTACTCTTGCACAATTCTAGAGACCCAAAGTGTGAAGTTGAGGGTCAGCAGGGCCGCACTCTCCCGGAGGCCACAGGGCATCTTGTTCACGTCTCTCTCCTTTGGTCATTACTGGCCTTCCTCGGCTTGTGGTCACGTCTCTCTCCTCTGTGTCCACGTCAGCTGCTCCCGTGTGTGTCTGTCCTCTGTCATTTGTTGTTGGGTTCAGGTCTCACTCTGATAATCCAGGAAGTTTGTCTCATCTCAAGATTTGTAAAGACCCTTTCTGCAAAGACCCTTTTCCCAAGTAAGGTGACAGGCACAGGTTCATGGACAAATCTTTGGGGGTGGGGACACCATTTATCTTATTATAGCAGGAGAGAAGGGCAGAAGCATTGCCTGGGAGTAGTTTTCAGTCATTCCCGATGAGGAGAGTTGATGAAGAAACGGATGCAAAATTTTCCCTTCTTCATTTTCCTCCCCCACTGGTGTTCCACACTCCCCAACTCAAGTTAGAATGATTCTTACAAAGAGAAAACAAACGCTCGTCAGACATTTCTGATATAGGTCGTAGTCAGTTATCAGGACTTTTTCTCCTTGTAATTCTAGTGATACTACACTGGATCTCAATCTTGGGAAGTTTTTAAAAATGTCCAGTGCCCAAAGCTTACTGCAAATTAATTCAGTCAGATGGGAAGTGGCAGAGCAGGCTCACCGTTTTATAGAGAATGCCAGGTGATGTAAAGGTGGGGCCAGATGGGAGCAGGTTAGGAAGGGAAGCACTTGAGCAGTGGGTGGCCAGGTCCACCTTTGCTTCTGCCCACACCCAGCATCCATCTCATGGTTTCCCCACCCAGTCTCTAGTCCCTACCCTTGCCTACTTCAGTCGACTTTGGTGAGAAAGTTAGGTCTTCCTTCATCATCCTTTCCCTTTCCACTTCTGCACAAAGGGCAAAACAATAAGTTATTTGAAAAAGATTCCTGTTTATAAGGTTGTCAGATTACAACTAACTCTAATTAAAATTCAGGGTTTTGAGAGTTTGCAGTGAATTTGGCCCGAACAGAAGAGTATGATTGTCCCATTATGCATTTTGCAGTATGTTCTTAATGATTTTGATAACTTTCCTTTTATGACCATATAAGAAAGAGTAATGACAAATTTTATAAAATGATATCCATCAGGATCTGCAACAGTTGTAAAAATAAAAGTATATAGTGCAGAGGTTGGCATATAGGGACGGAGAAATGGTCTTATTATTGTAGTTTTTTGCTCCTTAAAATGGAAAGGGATATTTAGTTAGGTGTCCATCTCATATTTGTAAATGACCATCATCAATTTCCTCATACCTCATATTTATTATGGCGGATAAGTTAACTATTGGCCTAGAGAAATGCTTTTCAGGACAGTATAAAGGCATGTGGTCCGCGCTCTTCTTTACATGGAGGTTTTGTTGCCTTCTTAGCATGAAATGTCCATTTATCTGCACCAGAGTCTGGGTTCCTCCCCTTGCGGGTCCATCCAGTGGCTTCTTTCTGGGTTTGCACTACTCAGTTGAATTTTAAATGAATCGAATATTTTGGAATCAAGAAAAGACTCCTCCCCCCTTTTAAACAAGATTATCAAAAACTATAAATGGCACTGAGATTTTTTTTTTTTTTTGCTGTCTACAAACTTTAGAATTGCATAGTAATTTGTTTTAGAATTAAGGATTGGATAATCTTTAATGAATTGATATCTTCTAGTCTCCCACCTCTCCAACTTCATGCATGGTTTATCCTTAAATAGTGGGGTGCATGAACTGTCCCCTTTACACTTCTTGTATCTCTCCATATGGAAAATAAGACACCCCCGCCCCCAGGGTGGCATCTAGAGTGAGAAGCACACTTGCTAGTAATATGTTGCAAGGAATTTTTCTTTTTTGATTTTAATGCCTTAATTTGCATACAATATATATTTCTCTTAATAGTGGGTTAAAATAGTTTGAATTCTATGAAACTGCTGTTTTTATAGACCAGAAATTTCATATGATTCTAATACCTGAGATTAAGAATTTGAGAATCAATCTGTAAAAGTCGTTTGACCATCAGGACAGTCCTTGCTGCATCTCATTGAGGGTGTAGTACTGATCTTGCTGACTTAAGACACAAATAATTGAGAATTGATGTCAATTTTATACTAATGCTTTGCAAAGGAATTCTATAGGCTTGTAATAATTCCATTGGGCCCATTACCTGTTTAGGGGGTGCAAATTCCAAAAATTCACCTGAGCAGTTACTGGTTTGAGAATATTCGTTCAACCGTTCAACATAATTTATTGGGAATCTGTCATGCCACACACTGTGCTGGAAATAAAGTGGTGAGAAGGAGAGAGATGGTTTCGATGTTCCTGAGAATTACATTCTTTTGGTGAAGACACGCAAAAACAAAACCTAAAAGTTAATAGGTGAATAAATAAAATAATGATGGATTGCTATAAACAACATGAGGTTCTAAAATAAACACTAATTGGATGGGGATAATTACTTCAGATGGGGCTAAGTACATCTTCCTCAAGGCTGGGTAGGTTAACAGGAAACCCTGTGGTGGCCGCACATAGGGAGCTGTATTAGTGAGGGGTTTCCAGAGAAGCAAAACTAGTATTTGTGTGTGTGGAGAGAGAGAGAAAAAACGTGAGCAAGAAATTAAAAAGGAGGTTGGGAGACACAGAGAGAGAGAAGGAAAAAGAGAGAGATTGGTTTTAGGAATTAGCTCACATGATGATTACAGAATCGGGCAAGTCCAAAATCTGCAGGGTGGGCTTGTGGACTTCAGGCCCAGGGAAGAGCTGATATTGTGGTTCAAGTCCAAGGCCAACTACTGCCAGAATTCCTTTTTCAATGGGGGATAGAGAGGAGGTCAGTTTTTGTGCTACTCAGGCCTTCAGCTGATGAGACAAGGCCTACCCACATCATGGATGGCAACCTGCTTTACTCAGAGTCCACTGATGTAATTGTTAATCTCATCCACAAAAAAAAGACCTCACAGAAACAGCCACGGTAATGTTTGACGAAATGTCTGGGCACTGTGGCTCCACTGCATTGGCACCTAAATTAACCATCCTAGGGTCTTACTTTCCATCTGTGTGCACACTCATTTCCTCCAGTGTTATGACAGTTACATTGATGAAAAAATAATCTTCATTTGAGAAAACTTTTTATTACAGAAATCTTCAACCATATAAGAAAGGGGAGAGAGAGCAGCATTATGAACCCATGTGCCCATCACACAGCTTCAACAAATATGGACAAAAATGACTCAGTTTTAAATTATACCTTTTTTAAAAATTAAATCATAGCTGTGTACATTAATGCAATCATGGGGTACAGTGTGGTGTTTTCATATACAATTTGAAATATTTTCATCAAACTGGTTAACTTAGCCTTCGTGTCATTTTCTTAGTTATTGTGTTAAGACATTTATACTCTACTTTTAGAAAGATTCACTTGTACCCTTGCGAGACAAACCACAGAGATGATTGTCTGTAGTTGTTTGTTTCTTTTGCTTTATGTCTTCATCCAGCAAAGATTTACAGAGGAAAAAGGAAATACAACTCCATCCTTCACCGTTTGTTTTCTTCAACGTAGATAATGGGTGATAGTCCCCTGCTGGAGAATTTGACCCAGCCAGTGAACCTGTTACACAGTCAGCTGTAGCTGGAGATGGAGGTGTTAGATTAGGGGTCAGAGGGAGACCGAAAGTCACTCTGCAGATTTGGGCACATTTACAGTTGGAATATGAGTAGCTCTGCTTTTTGTGTTCTTTACATCAGGGTGAATGGTGGGTTTCCTTAGAAACAGATTTTTCTTGGGGCATTTGAGCTTCCTCTGTGATGCTAGATAGTAATAAAAACAAATCGGAGGCTCTCTTTAAGGATGAATTGCTGTGGGAATGTTTCACACCTAAGCATGAGCGCTCCCTAAACACACAGCACTGTTTCAAAGGCGGCAGCAGAATTCCTGCATTCTTTTTCACGTTGCCAATGACTGTGTAGCATATGGGTATGTATATTTAGCATTGATGGTTCTGAGTCTTATTTTTAGTCAGAGATCTGGAGCCTTTCTGTGTTGGAAATAGTCATAGCATGGAATTTTATGACTGAGAGCTCTAAAGAGCCCTTGGTAAACCTTGGTAGACCACATGGAAGCACTTGGTAAATGTTTATTACCTGGTCGATTGAAGTTCCTACTTCACTCCCGCACCCGGGGGTCTCCAGTGGGGTCTGCAGAGCCCTTAAATGCTCACACCCTTTCACTGATGATGGTGAAACTATCTCACCCACTTTGTGGGTAGTTTTGAGGGATTTTTGAGGCACCAGTGATGAATATGTCATTTTTAATTATAGCTGGTGAAATTTCTTGTATTTGTCTGCCCAGACTAAACAGTGGCACCATTCACAGCAGTTGTTTTCTGTGTGATGTCTTCCAGACACGTTCTATCTAGAGGGTATCCTAGGAGGTAAAAGCAACATTAAGGTGTATTGGGTCTTTATGCTTCTCTTGTTAATAGGAAAGTAATATTCATCATACTTTAAAGATACCTAGGACTTAAATTAAAAAAAAAATCATCAACTGATGAGTGGGCAGAAAGGAAGAAGGATGTTATTTGGATAGACTGGAGTAGAGCACGGGTCACTGCTTCTGTGTTGAAGGAGATGTCTGTGAATTTACCAGCTCAATAGCTATTTGAGTAGGCAGTCTTAAACTGGTCACTAGAGTAATAGGCTAAAAATCTCATCACTTTTCTTAGCCTGATAGTTTAAAAGAAAGGGCATGTCTGTGTTTACACTTTTCCATTTAAATATCTACATTCTTCTAAGACCCACTTAAAGGAGCAAATGCCCTTTCGAAACAGCTCAGGTAATAATGGCAAGCCCATGTGATTTCAGGCATTCTGATTGAGGGTTGGTGACACGGTGAAGGTATTATTTGAAGTCTGTGTATTGGGGAATTCCAGCAAACATTTTGGAACTTATTTTCTTACAGTTTTTCTATGTTAGTTCTTCTACAGGGTTATTAATACTTAGGAAAAATTAATGTCCATTTTATAGAATGAAGTTGCCTCCTGCTTGTGTTTTTTTTGTTTTTCTTCAGGAAGTGTTGACAATAGGGTGATAATTTACAGCTGTCCTTCCAAAAAGATGCAGGGCCTGGGTGACAGCCCAGGTGATGGAGCTGGCATTAACCCTTTGAATGTTTCTTTTTAAATTTACCTCAATCAAAATCCACATCATGGTCCGTCTTATCACAAATCACAGTAAGACATATTACAGAAATCATGGCGAAGCTGTTCAGTAGTTTACTTTTGACTTTTTAGCCGACAGCTCATTTTTAAAAAGTTGATTTTGAGCTCCCCACATCCCTCCATCATATTCTGTCCCTCAGCGAGCATGCTTGTGAAAGACGTACTTGGTACGTCATCCTTTTATGTTGGAGAGACATCAGAGTACTTTTAAATTTTCATTTCTCCTGTACTTTGGCTTTGTAGTCAAAGACCTAACTAGTATTAGTTTTAAGACTATTTTAGGGCAAGAATTCCATTTAGAAATTTCCAAAGAGGCTGAAATTAACCAAATGGTTATTTTATATGGGACCGTGTTTAGATGCAGAAGCCCAGGTGACGGGCTGTGTTCCTGTCACTCGGAGTATTCCTCCTTTATATTAGTTGCTCCATCGCTGTCTGTGTATTTATATTAGAATTCCTTTTGGAATGAAGTCTTGGCATTTTGCTTTCCAGTGCCATTCATTAGAGGTTATGGTTGTAAATCTTAGTTGAATATGAACTGAACTGTGATGATAGAAGACTTCAGTCTATTTGCTGTTCCCCAGCAAGCAAGATGCCATGTCTTTTAGTGAGAAGTTTGGAAGGATTAAAAGAGACAGAGAAGGAAAAAACAACAGACAGGCACTGTTGGCTTAAAATACAAATGGAACTAGCATTTTGGTTTCACTGAATAGATACAATCTGTAGAACTATATATAATGCTGTGAAATAGGCCACACGTATGTGGAGTTAGTTAAGCAATGTTTGGTTCCACTGCCATGCTTAGAAAACAGTGCTTCCCAGTTATGTGAAATTCCCCGCCAGGGAAGGGAGCTGCAAATGGAGTGTTTTCAAATGTTCTTTGACAGGGCCACTTTGGCTGGGCAGACCCGAGAGGCATCATGCACCTAACCTACTTATGTGGGCAGCCACGAAGGTCCCATTAAGGCTGCTGTTGTTGCTGGGATCCCGGGGGACCTGATTATTAATGTTTGCCAGACAAAGAAGTACAGATATCATCGTGTAATTACCATTACTGTTCCAAGAGCCCAGTCATCAAGGACCCCAGGAGACCCCGTTTTGATAACCACTAATGAAGAAGATAAAATATGTAGCGATGATCATTTTAGTAATGAGCAGTTTTATTACCTGCTGAGTTTGAAGCTTGTGTAAACAAATAAAAAAAAAACAAAGAAAAATATTAAAAGGTTGTTAGCTTTGATTTAGATTGGGAGTTTCAATTCAAGAGCTACTGATTTGTTCATTCATAGATAGGAGAGGGCCTTGCCGAGAAACACCCAGGGGGGGATGGAGCGCTTTCCTGACGATCAACACAAATTCCACTGGACCATAGAGTCCCATTTCCCTCATCACAAACATAGTGGGGCCCGGATTAAAGCTGTTGTATAATTGGTGGTTGTAGGGTGTGTTTCAGAGACAGACCCAATTCAGGAATCTGCGCTGTTTATAGAAATGACAGTGAGGATCTGAAAAGACATGAACATCATCTCCAGGAAAAACTCATGTGACATTTTTCAAATACTTTAAAATTTATAAGATTTATCCCTAGATTTTCCAGGAGGTTAGCCCTGTATTTGAGCACGCCTTATTTACAGGGACCATTCGGAATTCATTTCAATTTGATCCAATCAACATTTCTTGAGAAGTTTCTAGATGCTTGCCCTGGCTGCCGGGTGCTAGAGTTTGTGATGTGTTTACTAGGTAATGCAAAATGACTTTTATGTGTTTGGATACTAACCGTAGTAACATGTCTGAAGAAGGTGGCTCAGGGCAGCTCCCCAGGTTCCTACCTTCAGGTTAGCAAGTATAAGCCTATCATTTTGCAGTGGAGCAAGTAGAAACCCAGGGAATTAAACATCTTCCTCAAAGTTTTAGACAAGTGCAGGCGTGGAACTGGCCCAGAGAGCCTCAGGACTGTAGGACTGTTTAGTGTTATTCCACTCTTTCTCCTGACACCTTAAGGAGAAAAATAAGAATGATTATAAACAAATAGTCTTTTGATTACCTGTTTTTGTTATTGTTTTGTTTAGCCAGCTATACTATTTTATTTTAAGCCAGTTCTTTTTTTTTTTTCTTTTTTGTTGCAGTTTGGCTGGGGCCAGGTTTGAACCCACCACCCTCGGTATATGGGGCTGGCGCCCTCTGCACTGAGCCACAGGCGCTGTCCTATACTATTTTATTTTAATAGAAAATATAGAAATTAAGTCTTAGTCTAACCTCTGTCAGAAGACTTATGAATGTCAAATTTATGATGCCTAAATTAACATGATGTGAGTATATTCTGAGTCTGATGGAGAATATTGAACTTTATTTGGGATGGAAGGGACTGAATATTATTACAAAAATAGGTACTTTCCTAGATTTGAATTTTGGAAATTGTGTTTAAGCCAGTAGGTAAAAATCGGTAAACACAAAACACTATAGAAACATGAAAATTTGTTAAAAATATTAACCAGAAGAAGCCGTGTGTGATATTGTGTGTGTGTGTCCATGCAGGAATATGATATTAACCAGAAGAAGCACGTGTGATATTGTGTGTGTGTGTCTGTGCGGGAATGTGATATTAACCAGAAGAAGCAGTGTGTGATATTTACATGCAGGAATGTGAGTTCAAACATTCTGAAATATCGATTGCTTATTCTATGGTCGTCACTCTGCTGGATGCTGAGACCATGGCAGAGACAAAAATTGACTTGCCTTCCTGACCTCTTGGAACTTGGAGTTCAGTAAGACAGATGCAATCATCAGTAAGCTCCAACAATAATAAGTGTTAATAAGAAGAAGTAAGAGGTGTTTTGAGAAAGTATTTCAGGAGCTCGTAATTGAGTCTGGATTAGGGCGGTTTAGGGGCAGGTTTTCAGGCAAATCATTCTGAAAAGTGAAGTGTAACCTGGGACCTGAAGGAGGTGAATGAGCACTGTCGGGGTGGGTGAGCCGAGGGAAGGAAGGAGAGCAGCTTTCCCAGGCTGTGAGCAGCTGGGGGAGTGAGGAGCTGAAGGGCAGAGGTGTCATGCTCAAGCATGACGGAGAGGACGGCACCTAAAAACCAGCCTGGCATGGCCTTCCAAGTCCTCTTGTGGACTTTATCCTAAGAACAATGGGAAGCCATTTTAAACACTGAGAGACATGATGCCACGCACAGCTTAGAAAGATCACAGTATTCATTGTGGAAACGGGGTCAGAGGGAACGCACGGAGGTCATTTGAGGGGCTGTGGTTCAGGTGGGAAATAATTGTGACTTGGACTCAGGTGTTACCTGTGTAGGTGGCAAGGGGCTGACAGAGTCAAGACTTACTGAGATGGAAGACTGGGAATCGAGAAAGAGTTGTCAAAGGTAATTATTAGGTTTGTATAATATGATTACAACTCTGTGCAGATTACAAAGATAATGGTACAAGGAATGTGCAAAAGTTATTGAAGTTATGTGAAGGTGGAGGGATTATGAATGATTTTTTTCCCATCTATTTTTTTAACCAAATTTTTGTAAGACTGTTGTTACTCCTATAACTAATGAAAAAAAAAAAAACACTTTATCCAACACAGAATGGTTGCTGATAGAGTATTTTGTAATTTATTTCAAGAAGGCTGCAATTACCTTAGTTTCATTACTTTTGCCTTGTTTTGGGACCTAGTGCATTTTCAAATGATGTAAATGATGTTTCTATCTCTTCTTTTGGGGCAAAAATCAGGCCTATTATATCTCCTAGTCTGAAGCCTGGGAGTAATTCCTGCTAATTGTGCCTGCATTTTGCCTCCCTCAGTTTCATTACATCATTTCCTGATTCTATTGCCGTGTGCTGTGGATGTTATTTGAGGGTTCAGAATCTGCATCACTGGGGCCTGTAGCTTTGTCCCAGTGACCCTGGAACATACATGCCCTGCTACAGGGAGGCTGTAGGGACCACTTGAGTTAGGAAAATGCAAAGTGGAACCCTTCCTCATTTTGGTTGGGGTTTTTAAAAGGTAAATATTAATTCAATAAAATTAACTCTTTAGTCCTCTATAAAAATTTTATTATATGTGAGTCTGAAAGGGTTTCTGTTCAAAAGCGGTGATAGTTGCTTCAGAAAAATTGTGTCATTAAAGCCATGTTAAATAGGCCCTCTGGCCATGCTGAGCAACTTTATGCGTTTATGTAACCACTGAGTATTTTTGGAGCATATTTAAACCTCTGCCTTTGATGTAACAGATACTGAAACATACTCAGTGGGCCTATGAAACATGAAGAATATTTAAAAGGGGCTCTTGCTATAATCATGCACACCTCGAGCTTGTAAAGCTTTTGTTAAGCCCATTCCAGTTTGTTTTGAGATTATCATGCTCAAAGGTCTCTTGTTGGGGAGCATCTTTAAAAAGATGCTTAAACGTAACCCTTTCTTGACTTAGGCAGGATTTTAGAATTTTTTTAATTTATTAACTTATTTGGGAAAAATGATTGCAACAGTTTTCAGTTTCTAAAGAGTTCCATTAGCGAAATAGGCAGCTGTGGTGTAGTAAGAATGAGAATTCACTGCAGAGGCAGATGAACCTGCATTGGAGCCCACACTGCCACTTACTAGAGCGTCAGAGCCCACACTGCCACTTACTAGAGCGTCGGAGCCCACACTGCCACTTACTAGAGCGTCGGAGCCCCACGCTGCCACTTACTAGAGCGTCGGAGCCCACACTGCCACTTACTAGAGCGTCGGAGCCCCACACTGCCACTTACTAGAGCGTTGGAGCCCCACGCTGCCACTTACTAGAGCGTCGGAGCCCCATACTGCCACTTACTATAGTGTCGGAGCCCCACGCTGCCACTTACTAGAGCGTCGGAGCCCACACTGCCACTTACTAGAGCATCGGAGCCCCACGCTGCCACTTACTAGAGCGTCGGAGCCCACACTGCCACTTACTAGAGCGTCAGAGCCCACACTGCCACTTACTAGAGAAGTCTTCACTTTTTTTATTTTTAGTGTCTCTTCTGTCTTAAAGTCATTTTGTGAAGATTTTAAGTTATGGTTAAAGCAAGAATTTGAAATTCAACAAAGGAGAATTGAAAGACCAGTTCTGCTCTGTATTTTAGGTATAAATCTTGGGGCAAGACCCTTTCTGAGTCTCAGTTTTTTTTAGCTATAAAATAGGAAAGCTAATATCATCCACAAAGAGTTTGTTTTATAAGTTGTCAAAAAGCATTGTATATTATAAAGTGTTAGGCAAATGTTAGATAGACAGATAGTACCATTCTTGAGGTGTTAGATCATCAGGAAAAAGATTATAGGCATTTAATATATTTTTACCTTTAAAATATCATGAATTTTAGATTGACAATGAATGCCTGATACTGGGGGCCTCCTACATTCTGGGGTCTGTTCTAGATGCTTTAAAAACATGGCAGCATTTAATTTCCATGGCGAACTGCAAGATAGGAGTAGCGCTCCTCGTATTATATGTGAGAACATGTAGGTCCGTCCAGGTAAAGGGGTTTGCCTCGTGCGGTGAAGTAATTGAGTGTCGCATCCAAGACAATCTTGTTTTGTGTGATTCCAAAGCCATTGCTATTTCTTTCCTTCACACTGTCCTATTTTTTCTCAGTGTCTGCTGGTGGAAGAATATGTTGATTATAGAGCAGTTTCCCATTCTGTTGTCCCCTTTAACAGTCCCCTTTAACGGTCCGCTGGACTCCTTATGCCCAGCCGTGACAGTTTGGCTGTTGGGTACCCACACTGTTGCTGTAAGGAGTCCTCAGTAGTCCATTTTTATAGTTGTTAAGATGCCAACATTGAGAACACATTTTGCATAAATGCTACAGAAGGTATTTCTTCTCAGTGGGACACATGCTTACCCACATAACAAGTTTGCTCTTAACAGAAAATACCTGTAACTCTTTGAATCATGTTAAAGGTGATCGCAGCCCATAGCTCTAGTTCTTATTTTGACTCCATACATTATAAAATTTCATAAGCTTTATTATTCACATTAGGTATATGCAACAGCCTTACTCCAAAAGGCGTGATAATTATTAGAAAAAAGGATACCCTTAATTAGCTTCATGATGACTAAGGTAAGTCAATAATGCATAGCCATTTATGTTAATAGATGACACAAGGAAATTAACTAACAGCTGTGAGAAGAACTTGAAATAAACCTGCATTCTTGACTTTTCTTCTGATGCCCTGTGGGTCTTGGTGAAGAATAACAAGAGTGGGCCTTCCAAGATGTCACCTTTGGAAAGTGATGGATATCAGCACAGCGTCAGCAGATGAACTTGGACGTGTAGAAGATTCTGTTTTGGGGGTTTGATACCTTTCTTGTCTCTCAGAATGTGTCCAACTCTTGCCAAGAGCCAGTCATCCTTTAAAAATCATATAGGCAAACAGGCTTCCACTTTATCTTCCACCAAAATAATACAGATTTTTAAGATGTAGCTTCTGGAACCTGATATCTTTTCTTAGGTCGTCGTTTTCTTCCTCCCTGCAGGCAGTTGTCATCAAACAGAAAATGGGGCTAGGAAGATTCAACTAACAGCTTTCTGTTCTCCTTGTTGTTCTGAGTATGGAGCCCCTGTTCTCTGTTCCTGATTACCTCTGGGGAGGATGGTCAAGATGTGTGACAGAGTGAATGGTTCAGGAATTTGATTGCTTTTCCTTCTATAGAAACACAGCTCATTACAGTTCACTGCTCAGTCATTTCTTATGTTTAAAATGATCTTAGTCTAATAAAACACTTTTATAATTAAAATATAATTCTACCTAAAACAACGTTTTAAGAAATACATCCCTGAGGCATCATCTTTGTTTATCAGTCATTACCAGCTCCTTCTTGGATTCCTGGTTTATTCTGAGTGCTTCCAGAGGTGGTAAATCTTTCCAGGTCATGTCTGTGATAGAAGCTTATGTGATAAACACACCCATCCACACAGGACACACATGCTTTTTGTTATTTTGTTTTATACCTCTCATGATAATGAAGTATCATGAACTATTTTAATTTTAATAATGAGCCTTCCTCAGCCATGATAAGACCTTAAATGTATTTCAGGGTTCTGGACTGTCGGACTGTCTTTTCTCTATTTTTCTTTTCTTTTTTGTGTGTGTGTTTCTATATTACTTTGTTTTCTCATTAGCTGTGAGAAAGCCACCAAAGAGCTAGGACACCAGGTCTATGTGTGGCATTGCAGGTAGTGTGCTGTTCTAGTGCTCTACCGGTCAAGTTGAAGTTCACCTTAGTGGTAGGCTTACCTCCATGGTTACTCTGCCAGCTCTGAGCTCCTTTGGCTTTAGGCTGACAACATGAAAGGCCTCCACTTTAAATTTTAATTAGTAACTTCTATTTAGTCATTCATTCGTGAACATGTGGAGTCTCTGTCCTGTGTGGATTCTGGAGCTACACAGTATAAACTCAGCCCCACAGTCCCAGTCCATTGGAAGAGGAAGATGACACATATTTACCACCCCAGCTGAAATGTTTTATAGTAAAGGCACATTCGAGCACTCTGAGGCTGCACTTTTAACTGTAGATGGAGCATTAATAGTGGAAGCAATAGGAGTTTCTTTGTAAAAAAAAAAAAATGAGTATTTAGCAGTCAGGGTTAGGGAGAGAAGGCCCCCTTGGCAAAGCAAACAGGAGCTGGGGAGGAGTACAGTCATTCTGAAAGATGCTCAGTGTGTTAGCTTGATGGAAGACTGTACAGTGAGGCGTGGGAAGGAATGGCCGAGTCCTCCCTGTGTGGCAGCATTGTGGGGACAGCTCATACACAGCTGGACATTCACTTGGGTAAGGCTCTGTACATTAATATATGGCAGTGGTTCTAAGCTGGATTGAGCCACTGATCTGGAGCCCCTCTCCTGTCTGGCTGGTCTCCCCTAAACCTCCTTACACCCAGGGACTCAGCAGTTAAAGACTTTATAATTAGGGTCCCCTCTAGCAAGAAGCCCAGTTGGGTTAATTTTTTTGAGCATCTTTCTTTTTGTATGCCATAGTGAAAAATTTAAACTTTATCCTATAGGGTAGGGCTTAGAAATTCAGATGCTTCTGTGGAACAGGCAGTCCACATAGAAATGAGTGAAGCAAGTGGTTATAAAAAACAGAGGTGAAGAGTCTCATAAATTGGAAGAATTCAACTTAGTTTTTAAAACACACTGCATTAACAAATACAATCAAGTGGTGACGTTGACAACTGGGACAAGTGAGCTGCCGGTACTCAAACTTTGCAGTGTCAGTAATCGGGAGCCACTGTGGATTTTTGGGGAAATAAGAGAGTTGTGTAGAACTCAATTTTTAGAGAAATTGCCATGGTGGTTTGATGGACAGAGATTACAGAAAACAAGAGCATATAAGTCCAAAAATATAGGCTCTTCTAATTCAAAGATTGGACGATAAGATGCTGACTCAAATTTAGAGATTTCAGGTTGTATTTAAAAAAGTTTTCTCTGCATTATAAAACAATAGAAAGGATTATTAAGGGAGACATGGTGTTTCTGTCTGAAAAAGTTTCAAGCACTGGGAAGACAGAAGTAGAAGCTAAAGCTGCTGATCTCTTAGGGTGAAGCTTCTAGGTCTTCTGTGTCCTGAAGGGGCACAGTAAGTAACTTATACAGAATAATTGTGGATAAAAGCTCAAAAAGCTAGGTGGCGCCTGTGGCTCAGTGAGTAGGGCATTGGCCCCATTTACCAGAGGTGGTGGGTTCAAACCCGGCTCCAGCCAAACATGACAAAAAACCACCACCACAACAAAAAACACAAAAAGCTGTGGGTGGTGAAATGGGGTGGAACAAAATGAAAGACTCTGTGATGTTACCAAGCAGGGGAGTTTTTTGTGATAATATTGTTTAACATCTTTTCAACAATCCTGAGTAGGGTTTATTCATTAACAAATTCATTGAGGACCTAATATACTCTAAGTGTTGTTTTAGGCATTATTTTTTATCATACAGGATTTGTTAATTTATTTATTGAGAATTTACTGTGTGCTACCATACTTCTGGGCAGTGGGGATAAAACAGAGAACAGAATAGACTCTCCCCGTTCTCCATGGATGCTCCATTCTGCGGGAGGAGAAAGGCGTGAACCTGGCGGGAGGGGAGGTTAAGGTGAGAGACAGGGAGTGGACTGAGGCTGGAGGGGTTGCAGATGGAGACCAACCAGTGTGCAGTAACCGAGGGGCTGAGAGCGACCACTGCCCAGAACATCACGGAAGAGAGTCTTGGTGGTCCTCAAAACTGACAGCACTGGGAGTAGACGGAATAGAATGGAAACTCACAACCAGTAATATGACACTGTTATCAGATGAAGAGGATGCAGCTGCCCATCACTCTCAGCCAAAAGCAGAGATGGGGATTAGGTCCAGGGAGCTTTATTTTCAGAAGGCCAGAAATTCTGGAGAACAGTGAGAATAACCTCCCAATTCTGTTCTGCCTCAGTTACAATTCTAATCATTTTTATAATGGGATCACAAGGAAATAAACCTAGATTTTTTTTTTTTTGAAGTTTTTGGCTGGGGCTGGGTTTGAACCCACCACCTCCGGTATATGGGGCCAGCACCCTACTCCTTTGAGCCACAGGTACCACCTCAAACCTAGAAAATTTTTAATTTTATCTGATAGGAAGTAACATCAATGTAGTCTTTTCATTCTAATAACACAAAATGTTTAAACAACATTTTTGAAGGGTAATTTTCAACTTTAATAAAATATCTAAGAGAATCCTTAAACAAAACATTCTATCATCAAAGTAACCTTTACTCTACAGATATCACAACACCTGTTGTCTGTGTGTGAGTACTTCCTCACGTCTCCCAGATAAACATCCTCACAGTCACGGAGGATCCTTAACTAGATGATCACGGGGAAGGATGTGAACTTGGCAGACGAGGTCAGCTGTGACTGCGTCAGCTTCTCAGACTCCCACTTGTAGGCCGCTTTTCTGGTTTCTAATCTAGAGTGTTGAACACAAAGTAAAACGATGTGCTAGGTTTGGGTGAGCTGAATGTCAGATTTGGATGAGACAGCTGAGTGTAGCTATTTTCTTATATCAGTAGTTCTCAAGTTTTGGTTAGAGTTGGACATACCTGGGGAACTTGACAAAATGCACAGGTGCAGGCCAAGCTCTGCTCCTCCCACCAGAATGCATTTGCCCTGGGTCCTTCATTAGCTCACTTGGTGATTCTGACACACTGAGGTTTGAGAATCACCAGCTTAGATGGCCAGAAAGGAGGACTGAGCAAAGGATTGGAGATGTGTATTTTATGGTTTCTAAAACAGTGTTAACCGAGACTTAGGGATGGGCCCCTCTCCCAGCTGGTGAGTAGACAGGAGAGGAGGGGAAGTGGCAGGACAGTGAGTGGCCCCATGGAGCTGGGTGAAGACCAGGAGAAGCCCAGAAGACGGACACGTGAATTGCTTGTCAGGAGGAGAAAAGGCACAGAACTCAGTTTCCCTTAATGTGGGGGGAGACACAATCCTTGGGGTACCTTAGAGCTCAGCACTTAATAAATAGGCACTTACTCAATATTTATTTATTGAATGAAGCAATGCTTCTGGGAATGGCTACATTTTTGGAAGAATGTAAGCAATCATATCAAATGCAGAAGCTGAGGTCAAGAGGGCCTGAAACCTGGGGGATTATCAGAAGATTTAGTCCGAAGACACTATTGCTATGGAAGAGATGGGGCAGTTAAGTTCAAGCAGTGAGTTCAGGCTCTGCAGTTATTTATAACATTTATCCTGAGCTGTCGGTGAGTAGTGAACAGCCATAAAATGTGCATGCAGAGTGTTCATGCATATGCACACACACGCACAGGCACACGCTCGCGTTGGGACGCATGTATGCATGCAGAGGTGTGGCTGTTTGGCGCCAAGGTCGTCACAGTGTCCTGTCCTGACATCCAGTGGCTGCTTCCTTCAGGCTGTAGATCTTGAGGGAGGCGGTGTGTGTCAGGAGTCTCAAAGGTGGCAGGGGGCTATCTTTGGGAGGTTGGAACATAGTCCTACACGGGATGCCAGGGCACGTCTCCAGTAAGCTACATAAACCATTCGCTCCCCTTAGTTTTCAGCGATTGCTCCCTAAGAATAGATACAATTTCTAGAAATTGCATAAAAATATAAAATCCTATTTTAAGTTTTGTTTAAAGCTTTTTAGCTCCAGACACACATTTCCTTTGAAAGGATAAACCTTTGTGTCACAAAGTAGAGACGCTTATTAGTCATCTCTCTGGGATCTGCAGATTTGTAGACGAAACATCCAGCGTCTCATGTATTTTGAAGTGTCAGGCCTAACTGGATCCTGATGAAGATTTGTCTATCCTTTCCACACCATTCAGGCTGGTCTACTGGGGGTAGACTTCTCTTAGTCCACATGAACAGAACCCGTTATTAGTCATGGAAATTCTGTGCACATCTATGAGGATGAATAGTCGTTGAAATAATCTACATCCAGACCTTCACAGTCACATTTGTTTAGCTGTCTTAAGATTGATCCTTTCGTCTCCAAGTGCTGTTTGAGATTGATTATAGGTATCTGGTGATGGGTCTGAGGTTGTAACTTTAACAGGTATAAGTATTTCTTTCCTCTGTTTCAGCTGAGAAGTTTTGAAAGTGAAATATTCACAGCCATTAAGAGACCTCCAGTTTAATTTCTCATCATGCTTATTCTGTAGTTCACATTGAGTCCAGAGTACAAAGGAACTAGCCAGTGGACTCTGTAGACATCAGATAGCTGGCCATGGTGCTGGCCATGGCATCTCAGGATGCCCAGAACTTCTTCCAGCCTTTCTCTTCCTGGATGTCTCGGGTTTATGGAGCTCTCCAGCAAGCAGGAGATATATTATCTGCCTCGCTGGTTACCGTAAGCCACCAAGACTCTAAATTGAGTGACAAGGTAGACCAGTCAGATGATACTAAGATTCAGGAAACTTACTTTGGACATGAAGAACAAGACAATGATTGGAGCCAAGAGGATGAAAATTCCTTGTTTCTTGAAGTGGATCATTTCTCATGTTGTAATAGTGATGTGCAGGACTCTGGCCAAAGCCCAAGCCCCAGATTTAGCCAACAGGCAAAGGACTCATGTTCCACAGTGTCCCAGGGGCCCATTAAGACCCTTCATGACCAGAAGCCACCACATGTGCTTTCTTCTGTTGCTGAGGAAGGACATCATCTTGAAAAACAAAGAAGTGGTCTGCAGCGTGGCTCTGACAGCCAGTTCCCTGATACGGTAGAAACTGTCATTGGAGAAAAACAAGGTAAGCTAGCCGGTTGTTTTCTCTGGGCTCTTCCAAAGGGCATTTCTAGTACTTTATTTTGACTTGTTTTTAGTTATCACATGGATTTTATTTTTCTCTCTCTAGTACCTTCCCACATAGTGGCTTCTGATTGAGATATGTAATCCTTAGGAATATTTCCAATATACAAAACTTCGGAAGATCTATGTTTGGGGGCTCCATATTCCCAAAACAATAGCTCTGAGCAAGTGAAATGGTGAGAATGAGTGTGTGGATTCTGTTTGAGAAGCCCCTTGTGCACATGTCATGCTTTTAAAAATATCTTTTAAAATGTTCTTTTTTCCCCCTCTAGGTTAGGAATTTCTAGATGTTACTATATTATTCAGTGTGAAATCCTGTGCAAAAAGCCATCCTTACTGCAGAATTCTTAGTTGATAACACTCCAAGAACACTTCTCACAGCGTTTTACTGAGCTGTGATGTGAGATGACAGTAGATGAGGAAATCTTTGAAATAAGAATAGCTTGATTTTCTTTTCGCCCTGAATGGTAAGGACATATTTGATAAAAGCTGCCTGTAAAGCTTTATGCTTTTCGAACTGGGCCCACATTGGACCTTCATTATGTGAATAATGAATATGATAAAAATGTAATTAAGTCTGTCAAAGAAGCTGTAGGGTGTTGCAGCATGAATCCTTCTGCTTCTAATACTCTAACCCTGAAGTAAGGGCATCCTACCCGGCTGAGGGAGTGGACAGTGGCAGTCAGCAGGGTGTGCCTGCATGGTGGTGATGCACACGGAGCTCACGCAGATTGGTGCATCACTTTCAGCGGCCTCCAATATTTTTGCCACCAGGGAGGACCAGTTTCATGGAAGACAGTTTTCCCACAGATGGAGGAGGATTTTGAGATGATTTTGAGTGCAGTACAGCTCTACCTCAGATCATCACGCATTAGGTTCTCATAGGAGCACACAGCCTAGATCCTCACGCACACAGTTACCTGTCGGTTCACGCTTCTGTGAGAGGCTGATGCTGCCAGTATGGCGGGAGTGCAGCTCCGGCGGGGATGTGAGTGGTCAGGAGCAGCTGTACAGATGAAGCTACATGTGCTTGTCTTCTCCGCACCTCGTCCTGTGCAGTCCTGGTCCTAACATGCCCCAAACCGTGTAGGTCCACAGGCTGGGGATTGGAGGCTGCAGATTTATCTGTTATAAAAACAAAGTCATTTATTGCCTTCATGTTGGATACAGAAGAATTTGCTCTTCGGTTCAAATAGTGGTGAATATTCGTAGTGGAATAGCTCGTAGGTTCTCCATCCATTTTCAGTGGTCCCTCTTAGTCTTATCTTTTCAGGGAATTTGTTGTTGTTGTTTATTTGTTTGGTTGTTTGTTTTGAGACAAGTTCCCACTCTGTGGCCTAGGGTGGAGTGCAGTGGCCTCACCATAGCTCACTGCATCGTCAAACTCCTGAACTCAGGCAATCCTACTGTCTCTGCCTCTCAAGTAGCCAGGTAAGACTACAGGTGTACCCCACCTTCCCTGGCTAATTGTCCTGTTTTTTGTAGATATGGGATCTCAGTGCATCACCCAGTCTAGTTTCGAATTTCTAGGCTCAAGCAGTCCTCTTGCCTCAGCTTCCCACAGTTTGGGGATTACAAATGTCAGCCATGGCACCCAGCCTAGGGAAGTGTTTTATCCAGACAGGTGAAGTCTTGGAAGGAACTATGCTTCCATGTGCTTCTATAATGCTGTCCTGATACTGTTATTCAAACTAAAATAACATCAAAATGCTAGAATAAGTTGGTGAAAGAGGTGGGCTGATATTCTTTCTGAACCTGATAAAACATAAGTAATTGCAATTTTGAGTCTTTAAAGATTATCTGTAGAGATAATTCTAGAAATATGTGGGCCAGCAGTAAAATTTTTGAAATTTTCATTTCTGTCTTAGAAAATTTTTGCCAAAGTTGAACTATGCGTGAAATTGACATGAATTTGGCTTAATAAATGCTTAACACTTGTTTTGTTATTTTTTTGTAATTGTAAATTAGAACAAGACAATTGTATTAATTTTTCCACTAAGAGATGTTGATTCACTAGATTGTCCCCTCCTGGAAGGCAAGGACCCTGCCATGGATTCGTGTCTATATCCTTAACAGTGAGAACAGTGTTCAGTATATATTAGGATGTCAAATAATAATTAATGGTGGAATAGCAACAAGGATTGCTAAGAACTTAAGAGGTGGGTACTGTTACTCTCACTGTATAGTCGAGAAAACTGATGCTTAGAGTTTGAAAACATAGCTAAGACCCACATTTAGAAAGAGGCAGAGCTTAGACACCCCGATTCTAGAGTTTGCATGTACTCCCCCCCATTTTGAAGGTATAATTTACATACAGTAAAATTTATCCCTATTGTACAGTTCTACGATTTTTGACAAATAGGCACAATCTTATAATCACTGCCACAAAGTATAAACTGTTTTATTTTTTCTTAAAAACCTTTCCCCACATCCCATCATAGTCAATCCCTCGCTCCTGGCACATGCTGGCACACTTTCTGTCTTGATAGTTTTATCTTTGGCAGAATGTCATGTAGATGGGATTTTGCTGTTTGTAGCTTTGTGAGTCTGGCATCTTCTGTCATAATGCAACTGGAATTCATCGTGTTGTGTGTTTTAGTAGTTTGCCCTTTCTAATTGCTGAACACTATCCACTGCGTGATTGAGCCAGTTTGATTGATTGTTGTTGATTTCATCAGTTGAGGGATATCTGGGTTGTCTGTAGTTATGTGTTTTTCTTTCCAACATCAATGTCTATTTTTTTTTCTTGACTGATCACACCAGATAGGAGCTCCATTACCATGTTAGGAAGAGTGATGAGAGTGGATATCCCTGCCTTGATCCTGAACTTAGGGTAGAAGCTTCCAGCCTCTATCACTTAGTCAGTAGGTCCAGGTCTACATAGATGCTCTTCATTATGTGGAAGAAGCTCCCTCCCTTCCACTTTTACTGAGAGTTTATCAAAAAAGGATGTTGAATTCTGTTACATGTAAGATGATCACATGATTTTTTCTCGTTTGGTGTGTTGAAATGAATTACACTGATGAATTTTTTTTTTGAACATAAGTTTATTTTACATTACAGAGAGGAGAAAGAGCAGAGCAGAGAGCAGGGAGTGAGAGGGGAAGATGGAGGGGGAGAGAAAAAGAATTATCTGAGTTATTGATTTATTTTCTTCTTAAGTAGTTTTTGGTACTTTTTGTTTTTCAAGAATTTTTTCCATTTCATCTATGGTATTGAATTTATGAATGTAGTAGTTCCTGATGTTGGTAATTTTTGTCTTTTTGTTGTTCTTGTTGATATGTCTTGGTAAAGGATTATCTGTTTTTATCCCCAAAGAACTAGCTTTCAGTTTCATTATTTTTCTTCTACTAGTTTCCTATTCTTTGTTTCATTGATTTCTGCTATTATAATTTTCTTCCATTTTTTTTGCTTTGGCTATAATTTGTTCTTTTTCCTTTTGTAAAATGATGCATAAATGTCCCTCTATGCAGTGCTTTACTGCATTCAGTAAATATTAATATGTTTTTATTTTCATTTGATTAAATTTTTTTCTAATTTCCTTTTTTATTTCTTCTTTCACACATTGGTTTTTTAAAAGTGTTTTGATTACATTCTGCGTATTGGAGATATTCTAGATATTTTTCTATTGACTTCTAGTTCACTTTTATTCTGACTTGAGCACATACTTTCTATTATTTTCACTTAAAAATATTAAGATCTGTTTTATTACCTTAAGTATGTTCTGATGTTTTGGATATTTAAATTGTACTTGAAAAGACTGTATTTTGCTATTATTGTTTAAGGTGATTTTTCAGATTTTCTAATACTTATTTTGTGTATTGATATTTTGCCTACTGATTTTGTTCTGTTGATCACTGAGGAAGGAGTGTGGTAGTCTCTGATTCCATTTGTTTATCTCTTAGAGTGGTTAAAATAAGGAAATAATTACATTTATCTCATTTATGCCAGTTGAAACACTCTTTATTTTTACTTTACTATGCATATATACAACTAGCGAATTATCTTAATGTTTCCTTGAGAAATATTTGTCACTATTTTTGAAAAATATTTAATTATTTTTACTTCCCTTCATTTATTCAATTTGAAGCACTCCACAGTTTTAAAAATTTCTTATACTGAGTATATGTTGCTAATGAATTATCTAAGCTTTTGTTTTCCTGAAAAATATTTCTTATTTATTTGAAAAATATTTTATTTAGGTATAGATTTTGTGCGGATGGTCATTTTCTTTTAGCATTTTAAGGATGTCATCTAACTGCCTACAGATTGCATAATTTTCACTTGAGAATTATTACCTTTCTTTCTCTGCATATAATATAGTTTTTTTTTTTTTTTAAAACCACTGGATGCCTTCATGATTTTGTCTTTATCTTTGATTTTCAGCAGAGTATGTCTCGGAGTATGTGTGTGTGTGTGTGTGTATCCATGTGGTAGGTGTGTGTGTGCACATGTGGTAGGTGTGTGTGTGTGTGTCCATGTGGGTAGGTGTGTGTGTGTCCATGTGGTAGGGGTGTGTGTGTGTCTATGTAGTAGGTGTGTGTGTGTCCATGTGGGTAGGGGTGTGTGTGTGTCCATGTGGGTAGGGGTGTGTGTGTGTGTCCATGTGGGTAGGTGTGTGTGTCCATGTGGTAGCTGTGTGTGTGTCCATGTGTGTAGCTGTGTGTGTGCACATGTGTGTAGGTGTGTGTGTGTCCATGTGTGTAGCTGTGTGTGTGCACATGTGTGTAGGTGTGTGTGTGCACACGTAGCTATGTGTGTGTCCATGTGGCAGGTGTGTGTCCATGTGGTAGGTGTGTGTGCACATGTGTATAGCTGTGTGTGTGTCCATGTGGTAGGTGTGTGTGTGCACATGTGGTAGCTGTGTGTGTGCACATGTGGGTAGCTGTGTGTGCACGTGTGTTAGCTGTGTATGTGCACATGTGTGTAGCTGTGTGTGTGCACATGTGTGTAGCTGTGTGTGTCCATGTGGTTGGTGTGTGTGTCCATGTGGTAGCTGTGTGTGCACATGTGTGTAGCTGTGTATGTGCACGGGTGGTGGATATGTCAGTGTTCTGGTATTTGTTTTTCTCAGAATTTTCTAGGCTTGTATCTATGGATTTAGTGAATTTTATTGCTGTTGAAAAATTTTTGGCAATTAACTCTTCAGGTATTTCTTCTATTCCATTCACTCTTGATCCTTTTTCTGTCTTTTTAGTTCTACAATATTAATTGTTTGATGCGATCCCACAGCTCTCCACATTCTTTTTTCCCCAATCCTCTGTTTTTCCTTTTTGTATTTGTATTTGGTATTTGGTTTGGGTGGTATCTGCTGACATATCTTCTTTTTTTTTTTCTCGAGACAGAATTTTTGCTGCTCTCAATGCATCATAGTTCACAGTAACTTCAAAATCTTGGGCTTACATTCTCAGCTTCTCAAGTAGCTGGGACTACAGGCGCCTGCCACAATGCCTGGCTATTTTTAGAGATGGGGTCCTTTGGCTCAGACTGGTCTCAAACCCCTGAGCTTAGGCAGTCCACCTGCCTCTGGCTCCCAGAGTGCTAGGATTACACATGTGAGCCACTGTGCTTATCCTATATCTTCTTCAAGTTTACTAATATTTTCTTTGACTGCGTCCAGGCTACAAAAGCATTTTTTTTTTTTTTTGAGACGGAGCCTCGAGCTATCCCCCTGGGTAGAGTACCATGGTATCACAGCTCACAGCAACCTCCAACTCCTGGGCTCAAGCGAGTCTCCCACCTCCGCCTCCCAAGTAGCTGGGACCACAGGCGCCCACCACAACGCCCAGCCATTTTTTGGGTTGCAGCCATCATTGTTGTTTGGCGGGCCCGGGCTGGGGATTTGAACCTTACATGTACGTGGCTGGCGCCTTAGCCGATTGAGCCACAGGCACCGAGCCTACAAAAGCATTTTTGATATCTGATAGCATGCTCTCCATTTCTAGAATTTGGATTCAATTGTATTTTTTAATAGTTTCAATCCCTCTGCTGAAATTCCTCATCAGTTTACTCACGTTTCCCCCTCTTTAGCTACTAAAGCTTTTAACACATTAATCGTAGTTGTTTTAAATTCTCTGTCTGATAGTTCCAGCATCTGAGTCATCTTCCAGTCTGGCTTTCTTGATTGCTTGGTTCTTTGACGGGGCATTTTTCTTTCTTGCTTTTGTTTGTTTTTTTCTTTGTCCTGTGGTTTATGACTGAAAATAGAATACCACATGTAGGGAAAGTAGGTAGCATCTCTGCCTGGAAATGAGCAAGCCTTTCTAATGCGGGTGTTCAGTGCGAAGGTGTTCAGTGCGAAGTCAAGTCAGCATTTGAGCCGGGTTTGGTGTTGTGTTACTGTCGGCGCCGTGCAGGCTTCACAGTCACTACACTGTGTTTAGGGTGGGGGTGTGCTGTGGAGCTGTGTCAGGATTGGCTCCATGTTCAGCTTCATTTCCTGGTCTTGCCTGTGTATCAAAGAGGGCCTCTCCCTTCAGGCTTTTGTCCCTTTCCCAGAAGGAGCCTGCCGTTTCTTCTGACTCAGTGTGGGCGAGTGTGGCGTGGTCAGGGTGAAGACTGTGTTTGTCGCTGTCCTGGAGCAGCCTCTGTCTCAGGCAGGTGTGTTCTGTACAGCCCTGCCCCTACCCCAGAGTCAGGGCAGATGGACAGGTCTGGACTCAGAACTCCTTCCTGCCCCATCCCCAAGGGGTAGAAATTTGTATTCTGTCCTGTTCACCCGTGTGTAAGTCTTTCCTGTGGTCTGAGAGAAACGGGGATTTGCTGCCTTTCCCAGGTGACTTAAGACTTCGATTCATAGTGGGAATGTGAGAGGAGCTCGGCCGGCTTTGTACTTTTCCTGCAGTAGCTGTTCATGCTCTTCTTCACGACTGTACCAGCAAGAGTAGCTCCTGCCCTGCTCCCAGGCTGTCTGGTGAGCACCTGGGGAGTTCTCTGAGAATATTAAACATTCCCACCAGCTGGTGTGAATCCAGCACCTGCCCCTGGCAAACAAGGGCTTTCTCCCCTTGAATGAAGTTGTTCCTTCTTAACTTCTGGATTAGTTGGGTGCTTTATTACTGTAGCTCTCTGATGAGTGCAAGAAAATATGTTATTTTACAAGTTATCTGAATTTTTTTTTTTTTTTTTTTTTGAGACAGAATCTCACTATGTCACCCTCAGTAGTGCTGTGGCGTCACAGCTCCCAGCAACCTCAAACTCTTGGGCTTAAGTGATTGGTTCTCTTGCTTCAGCCTCCCAAGTAGCTGGGACTACAGGTGCCTGCCACAGTGCCCCACTATGTTTTGGTTGCAGTTGTCAGTGTTTAGCAGGCCTGGGTCAGGCTCTGGCCTGCAGCTCGGTGTACGTGGCTCACGCCCTGCTCACTGAGCTATCGGCACCAAGATGGTTTTGTTGTTCTTTAAGGAGTGGGAACATTCTATTCAACTTTCTGTACCTTCAGAGGAAGCTGGAGCTGAGAGTTTGTATACTTCATACTACACCTTGAAATTGAAGTGGACATTCTTACTGAACTAGATAGTGTGTTGTGCTGAGGGATACGTGGATAGATAAGGTTTTGGTCTTTCATTAGTAAATTCTGCAAAGCATAAGAGATATGTTTAACTAGTCCTGTAAGGTTTTGTACATGCCAACTTTTGAGGTGATTTTGCCAGAAGTGATAGCTGAGCAGAGCAGATGATATAGGCCCACAAACGGTGAGGATGAGTCAGAAGGTAGTAGGTGAGTAGAGGGAGAAAGGCGTTCACTCCAGTTGACGCGAATGGCATGTAGATACGTCTGACATTTTGAGGCTGGATCACAAGGCTAGAGCTTTGGCTACAGAACCTAGGTAGGTTTTTGTTTTTCTTGTTAAGAATTTAGCCTTCATCCTATAAGCATTTGGGGGAAAGAGCTTGATCATAAATGGCACCAATAGAACTGCTTTAGAAGGACAACTCTAGCATCATTCTGGAGGCTGCGCTGGAGGAGAGAATGGGTGTCAGGGAACTATGGAGGTGGCAGCCTGTGGGAAGACGTGTGTAAGACAGTGTGACCACATGAAGAGAGACAGTTGTCATTTCTTTACCAAAAAAGACGTCTCATAAAGTGAGCCACATCAAGGGAGCGTGCAGTGGGGCACCCGCACCCCTGCCAGGTGGAGTCAGCAGCCATCTTCCCGTCTTGGCTCCTTCACCCTTGATGGGTGCTCCTCGTGAATGCTGAGCTGGCATGGGACTTCCTCTTCCTCACTTGGTTGCCTCTGACACCAAAGTGGACGTGGCCTCACTACTGCTGGGTCTTTACTAGAGATACCCCCAGTGGGGAGGGAGTGGAGCTCCTCATTACTTCCAGGTGGGCGGGGAAGGCCAGATTCCCTGTATGGTCCCAACTGATGCCTTAGGGCTGGGGGATGGTCACTGCTGGTCACAGTGATGAAAGTTCTGGTTCCCAGTTTGGCCTTTCCTCGCGCCCCTGGTGGGGGCCCAGGGATGTCTCACTAGGGACTGGTGAGATGGAACGTAGGTTCCCTGTAGTGGGTGAGGGTGGGGACACAATTTCTTTTCTGTGCTGTTTGGCCAGAGTGGGGCGATTACTATCTAATGATTTTCTGTCTTGCTAGGCTGCCCTTTTCCTGGTGCTTTGGGCAGACAGAGCACGCTTTGGAGGCCACCTGTGCCCATTGGCATTTTGGGTTGCCAGCTTTTTCAGCTTCAAGTGTGGAATACTGGAGGCAGAAGAACCTGGGGACCTCACCATTGTGAGGCTCAACAAACAACACAGGTCTGCTAGGCCTTTCTGTACCTTCAGTCTTCTCATGTTGCTTTACATATTAAGGCAATATATACAGAAGAAGAGGGAAGGAGACGTGTTTACTTTCTGGGACGTCTTCACTTTAGTCCTTAACTACATTATGACTTTAAAGCCCACTCACATCTTTGCATTTCACAGGGAAATAAAAGCAATGCAAAATGATGAAGGGTGCCTGTGTGGGTAGCTCCGAGGAGGAACATTTCTCCATAAGGAGAGGTCTTCTACTGTGGCTCCTCTCAGCCAGTCAACCGATGTTGAATACCTACAGGTAAACCAAGGGTAAGCCACAGGCCTCTTCATCAGACTATCGAGAAGCTTTTATCATTTACTTCATCTGTTCCAGAGTATACCAAAATGTGTTTAATGCCTTGTCTCTTTGGTGGCAGTGGGAATTGGGAATGCAACACAAGCTTGGAATGAGACAGCCTCAGCCTAATTCACTCACAACTTCAGAGATGGAAGAACTTTGCTAAGTGGCCTCTGGGGACCTTCATTTCTCTCTACCTCCCCCCCCCCCGCCCCCATGTGATACAGCCCAGTAATTTACTTCAAATGTCTTATAGCCATTGAACAAGAGCTTATTTCTCTCTTTCTTCAAAATATTCACATACACCGAGGGCCCTATGAAACTGGGATAGGTGGCTGAACTCTCACATGTGTGGAGGCTACAACACTGCTTTGTGTGTGTGTGTGTTTGTGTTGGGTTTCACCTGTAAGCTAATGGTGTTAAAGCCTCCTCGTGTGTTCATTTCTTCCTTTATACCATAGGGTAATGTGAACCATAGTATGTGGGCTGCTTTGCAGTCTGTTAAAGGGAGGCATTTAGAGACAGACTAGGAAAAGGGAATGTTTTAATCAACGATTTATGTGCACATTTTAAAAGCCTTGTCAAGCCCACTTTCCCATTTAACCTTGAATTCTTTTCGTAACATTGTGTCTTGATTTTATGTCCCTTAATGTGCCATATTTTTCTCTACAATGGATTTTAAGCTAAATTGGCCCAAAACAAGAAGAATGCTGAATGCTTTTTGTAACCATGGAAACATTTCTGGGCACTTACTGAGGACCTGGTTGCCAATAGTAATGTAACAGAGAAAATAGATACACTTCATTTAGCAGTTGGTGATGATTAAGAGGCAGAGAGACTACTTATAGTGCCATCCCAAGATAGGCTTTTTGGTTTAAAGACCCAGATCCAAAACACCACCTTCTCAGTAGAGAAGCAGCTATGACACCTTTGATGTGTGATGGAAGGAGTTCTAATCGCATTTAAAAGTCATCTTTGTCTTCAGTTTTTCACCTCCTGCTTTTTTTTTTTTTGGAGGCTGTTTTTTAACCACATATATTTGTTTCCAAGAAATATGCTCACTATTTCCTGAAATAGCCTGCTAATGGAATTAATGTGCTCCAAGTACATTGGCATATAGAACTTCAAAAACAATCTCTGGTTAGAAGGAATGTATTTAAAAAATAGAACAACAACTTTGAAATCAGAGTGATGTAATTTGACTTTTCAACCAGATTGCTCTACCAGGCTCATGAAACATGTCAGGGAAAATCCTAGCATTCTTGGTTGAGTTCAGCTGTGTATGGGGGAAGGTATTTTGTTCAGTCAATGGTCTTGGGAACTGCTATGGGGTGAAGGTATTTTGTTCAGTCAATGCTCTTGAGAACTGCTATGGGGTGAAGGTATTTTGTTCTGTCTGTGCTTTTGGGATACTGAATGGTATCAGAAATTATAATGCAGTTGGCACTTAAGTCCTACAAGCTTCATTTCTCCTCTGAGGATTTGCTGCATCCTGCCCTTCCTTTGTGATACTGGAACTTTGCTTTCCCATGGCTATCTCTAGTTAAATCCATCCTCATTTGCTAGTCTTTGACTTGATAGCATTTGCCATTCATACTCCTTGGTTATCCAGAATGGTCTAGGGAAAAAGTTTTAGTATTCTCTTACTGCTTTAGAGTCCGTTTTATAAAAGCTTTATGAGGTTTATTTCCTTGATAATTTGATGTTCATGTTTCAGGAAAGTTAGACATTAATGAACATGTTAGAAGCTGACATACAGTTTTCAGAGTCTTGACAGTTAAGGAAAAAGCTTGTCGTTACCATGGTTACTTATTTTGTAATTTTGTGTCATTTTCAGAAGAAATTTCAGGGATGGAATAAAATCCTACAGGGACAGATGTTAGAACATGTAACATATAAATAATCAAAATACAGGTTCAATCTTTAATTTCTAGATACTATTATGATAGAATGCTGGAACATTTTGAAGGACAAGTTCAAAATGAAGTGTTTTTGTGATTTTCCATTCTTATCCCCATTAGGAAAGGATTAGAGGAATTAGAGGCAAATTATATTTCAAGTAAGCGTAAGTCCCATTTTAACAGTTCCCAAGGAGTCAGAAATTGTTCTTTAATAATAGAATCACTTGATAATAAAAAAGTCAGTTCAGAAGCTTTCTTTGTCTTGTAAAAATTCTTAGAGCCGGGGGTTCTTTTTTGCAATTATCCAGCCTACAGGGGAAAAAGCTAGAGCTAGCTGAGAACTACAGACTCATTTATCTGTTTCTTAACTTGTATGTTTGTGTGATTAAAAAAAAAATACTATGAAGATGTTATCCTTTTCTCTTCTTCCCTTCTTTTTCCTTGGTAAACCCCCTCTCTTCCTCCCAGGCACCCTTTTACAATATGGACTCTGGGTCTCTCCTGAGACTCTGAGGGGGGGGAGCCTTGTTTCTGAAAACAAACAGGAAGAGTTTCCAAAATGCAAGTTCCTGCTGGTCATGCTCAGGAGGGGTCTACGGCCATGGTCCCTGACCTGTCTGGCCTGGAACCCGTTTCATGAAAGACTTTTCCTCAGACTGGTGGCGGGGGTGGGAGGGATGGTTTTATGATGATTCAAGCACACTACATCTATTTTGCACTTTATTTCTATTATTACGACATTGTAATGTATTGTGAAATAATTATACAACCCACCATAATGTAGAATGGGTGGGAGTCTGCCTCAGCTGCACCTCAGATCATCAGGCCTTGGATTCCCGTATGCAGTGCATGGCTAGACCCCATGTGTGCACAGTCTACAGTGGGGTTGGAGCTCCTGTGAGAATCTAATGCCCTGCTGACCTGACAGGTGATGTGAGCCATGGGGAGTAGCAGTGTATGCAGATGACGCTTTCACCCCCTGCCTGCCATTTACCTCTTGCTGATTGGAACTAGGCCACCAGACCATGGCCTGGGGGTGGGGACTGCAGATCTGGGTCATTGCTAATAGCGTTCTTAGTGCCCTTTGTATTTCCTACTTTTTAAGCTTAAGAAACAGTTTAAAAACATGAATACAATGATATTACAAAGTCACAAACCCACAACTTAACTTTGCTAAGTCATAGTATTTCCCATATTTAATTCATATTTATTTAGGGGAGTCATTTAGGATATATAGCATTGACATCCCTGGTAAACCCTTTCTGCTTTCTTTCTCTTCTCCACTCAGTAGGGGTAAAACAAATCGGAATTTGCAGGTTATTATTCCCATTGTGCTTTGATCCTTCTCCTGTAAACAGTCAACACATATGTGCTTATCCACTTCTCCCAGCACCATTTGTTGAATAGGGATTCTTTTCCCCACTGTATGTTTTTGTTTGGTTTGTGAAAGATCAGATGGCAAGTAGAGACTGGTTTCATCTCTTGGTTTTATATTCTGTTCCACGTGTTCATGTCTCTATTTTTGTGCCAATACCATGCTGTTTTGATCACTGTGGACTTGTAATATAACCTGAAGTCTGATAGAGTGATGCCTCTGGCTTTGTTTACATTACTAAGAATCACCTGGGCGATATGGTTTTTTTCTGGTTCCATACAAAACAAAGAACTATTTTTTCCAGTTCTTTAAAGTATGATGTTGGTATTTTAATGGGGATTACACTGAATCTGTAGATTGCTTTGGGTAGAATAGCCATTTCAACAATGTTGATTCTTCCCAGCCAAGACCATGGTATGTTCTTCCGTTTGTTACCATCTTCTGTTATTTCTTTTCATAGGGTTTCATAATTCTCTTTGTAAAGAACCTTCATATTCTTTGTTAGGTATATTCATTTTCCTTGAAGCTATCATGAAGGGTATTGTGTCCTTGTTTAGCTTCTCATCTTGGCTGTTATTGGCATATACAAAGGTTACTGATTTGTGGACATTGACTTTATACCCTGAAATATTACTGTATTTCCTGATCACTTGCAGGAGTCTTGTGGTTGAGTCTCTGGGGTTTTCTAAGTATAAGGTCATATCATTGGCCAAGAGGGAGAGTTTGACCTCCTCTGCCACCATTTGGGTGCCCTTTATATCCTCCTTTTGCCTGATTGCATTGGCTAGAACTTCCAGCACAATGTTGAATAATAATGGTGACAACGGACATCCTTGTCTGGTTCCAATTCTAAATGGAAAGCTTTCAGGTTTATTCCATTCAGTATGATATTGGCTGTGGTTTTGTCATAGATGGCCTCAATCAGTTTAAGAAATGTGCCAAATATGCCTATATTCTTAAGTGTTCCTGTTAGAAAAGCATGCTAAATTTTGTCAAATGCTTTTTTTGCATTTGTTGAGAGGCTCATATGATTTTTGTTTTTGCTTCTATTTATGTGATGAATTGCATTTATGGATTTGAGTATGTTAAACTAAACTTGAATCCCTGGGATAAAGCCTACTTGATCATGATGTATAATTTTTTTAATATGTGGCTGCCATCTATTTGCTAGGATTTTATTGAGTATTTTTTGCATCAATATTTATTAGTGAGATTGGTTTGTAGTTCTCTTTTTCAGTTGGGTCTTTTCCTGGTTTTGGTGTCAGGGTGATGTTTGCTTTATAGAAAGAGTTGGGGAATGTTTCTTCCTTCTCAGTGTTTTGGAATAGGTTTTGCACTGTAAGTATAAACTATTCTCTAAAATTTTGACGGAATTCTGGTGTGAAACTGTCTGGTCCAGGGCTTTTTTTTTTAGTTGGGAATTTTTTGTTTGTTTGTTTGTTTCTTCAATTTCAGTGCTTGATATCAGTCTGTTCAAGAAATCTGTTACTTCCTAGTTAAATCTAGGGAGATTGTGTGAGTCAGGTATTGGTCCATTTCCTCCACATTGTCCCATTTCTGGGTGTAGAGTTTTTGGTAGTAGTCAGAGATAATCTTGTATCTCTAGGGTATCTATTGTTATTTCCACATATATTCACATTTAAAAAATTTGTGCAAATGATTTAACATTGAACATATTATTCTGCAACTTATTTTTACATCCCACTCAATGGTATACTTTTGAGTTATGCAAATACATGTAGATTTGGTTTAACCTCTACATTGTAGTTGACTAAATTATCATTTCATTTTTTAGGTTGATTTATATTTAATTTATTTCCAAATTTTCACTATTAAATATAATTCTGGAGCCAGGTGTTGTGGCTCACACCTGTAATCCTAGCATTCTGGGAGGCTGAGGCAAGTGGATCGGCTAAGCTCACAAGTTTTAGACAAGCCTGAGCTAGAGCAAGACCCCATCTCTAAAAATAGCTGGACATTGTGGTGGGTGCCTATATTCCTAACTACTTGGGAGGCTGAGGCAAGATAATTGCTTGAGCCCAAGAGACTGAGGTTGTTGTGAGCTATGATGCCATGGTATTCCACCAGGGGTGACAAAGTGTGACTCTGTCTCAAAAAAAAAAAGTAATTCTGTAATATAAGTTTCCCTTTGAGCACATAGTTTATTTAGATGAGCTGTACAAAGACACTTTCCTAATTCCAGCCCTTTTTTTTTTCTAGACATTGATTGTGTTTAGGGGGTTGGGGAAACAGTAGAATGAGACCCAAGACTGGGGAGCCAGAGACCAGGCATTGCAGGTTCCAGGACCACCTAGAACTTCTCAGTCTCTTCCCCACAATCCACAGACTCTGTACCTCAGCAGTTCTCAACTTGTGAGTTCCGACCCCTTTCGGGGTTGAACAACCCTTTCACAGGGGTTGCCTAATATCAGATATTTATATTACAATCCATAACAGTAGCAAAAATTATAGTTATGAAGTAGCAATGAAAATAATTTTATGGTTGGGGGTCACCACAACATGAGGAACTGTATTAAAGGGTCACAGCATTAGAAAGGTTGAGAACCACTGCTGTATCTACTTTTTCATAGCCCTTTTCCAGGGTGGTGATGTCCTCTTGACCCAGGTCTTGGTGATGACTGTGGTATTGCTTAGCATGCAGACTGCCTGTGGCACCTTGGCTAGGTTGCCCCAGGCACCACTATGGGGGCTGGTGGTTGAAACCAACCTTGAAGCCTGGAGAATACCAGTCTGCAAACTGGATTCTGCTCTTGGTCTTAATAGTTGCAGTGGCAGCATTTATATCCTTGGGCACCAGTTCTCCATGGTATAGCACATAGCAGGCCATATATTTGCCATGGTGAGGGTCATACTGGACCATCTTATTGGAGGGTTCAAAGCAAGCATTGGTGATCTCTGCTCATGGCAATTTTTCTCAGCTGAGAGAATGGGTGAAGTGGTCACCAGTGGAAAGTGAATAGGATAGGGCACATGATTTGTCTGGAACTCCACAAGGTTCATGTTGAAGGCAGTTCATCAAAATGCAGTGAGGCAGTGATAGAGGATACAGTCTGGCCTATTAGCCAGTTGAGGTTGGTGTAGGTAGGGTGCTTGATGTCCGAGTTGAGGCAGCAGATACCATAGATGGCCTCATTGTCACCATGAAGGCACGGTCTGAGTACTGCAGGGTGGTGTGGGTGGTCAAGATGGGGTTATAGGGTTCTACAATGTCCATCACTGTGGACATTTGGGGGGCCTAGGAGGATTGCAACTTGGACTTCTCTCCATAGTCAACAGAGCTACTCCATCAGTGAGGAGGCAAATCCTGAGCCAGCACCACCCTCAAAATGATGGAAGATAAGAAAACTCTGAAGCCTGACACCCTGGTCTATCAGTTTTTGGATTCGCTCAAGCAATGGGTCGATGATCTCCTTCCCCACTGTTTAGCGGCCACAGGAACAGTTGTTGGCAACATTTTCCTTGCCAGACATCAGCTGCTCAGGGTAGAGAGCTGCTTATAAATGGTAGTTCTTGCTCTACCTATGAAAGCAGGCTCCAGGTCCACAAAGATAGCCCAGCCCAGGACACATGCTTGCCAGACCCTATCTTACTGAAGAAGGTGTTGAAGGAGTCATTGTGGATTCTGAGGGGCTTGTTGATGGGCATGATGCCCTTGGGCTGGATGCTGTGTTTTAGATAGTAGAGCTCCCAGCAGGCACTGCCCATCTGTACCCCTGCCTGGCCCATGTGGATAGGGATGCAGTCACACATGGCTTGCTCCCATCAATGATGTTTGTGGAGGATCGTGGACTGCAGACACACTACAAGTCTTCAGCAACAGTACCAATCCTCAAGTCCCTTTCTTAAACTAGGTAATTTATTCCCTGGTTGATGTCTCTTGAATAAATTCCCTTTCCCTCCCCTACTTATTTTTTGAAGTGGTTTAATAAATTGACTCCTTTTCCCTGTAAACAAGAGGATCATAATGAAGTATATTTAAGGCATTAAAAGCATCTCAGTACTAGAAGTTGTCTGTATTTTTCATAGCAAATTTAATTAATGAATCAATAAGAACATGAGACTGTGATATCAAATATTGGGAGGGTTATAGGCTTCTTTGAAACTTTCTTTTTTTTTTTTTTTTTGAGACGAAGCCTCAAGCTATCCCCCTGGGTAGAGTGCCATGGCATCACAGCTCACAGCAACCTCCAACTCCTGGGCTCAAGCGAGTCTCCTGCCTCCACCTCCCAAGTAGCTGGGACCACAGGC
>CAUYQV010028175.1:0-14441 GCA_963574575.1 Galagoides demidoff | reverse complement strand
CTCATCCTGCTTGGTATCGTTTCTCAGGCTTTCTGGGTTTGTGATGACTGTCACAGTTTTGAGGCATACTGCTCAAGTATTTTATATGATTTCCCTCCATTGGAATTTGTCTGGTTGTTTTTCATCAGGGGTCCTCAAACTTTTTAAACAGGGGGCTAATTCACTGTCCCTCAGACCGTTGGAGGGCTGGACTGTGAGCCCTGGGACGAGTCAGCCGCTAAGCAGGACAGGCAGCAGCGGCAAAAACACCTGGCAGGCTGGATAAATGTCCTAGGCAGGCCCCGTGTGGCCTATGGGCCGTAGTTTGAGGACACTTGTTTTTCATAATTAGAATGAGGTTATAAGTTTTCGAGGAAAGATCACCAAGCTTAAGTGCCATTCTTATTACATCATATCAAGGGTACATATGATCAACATGATTTGTCACTGCTGAGGTTGACTTTGGTCATGTGGCTGAGGTCGTGTTTGTCAGGTTTCTCTACTGGGAAGTTACTGTTTTACCCCCTTTCCAACTATACTCTTTGGGAATAAGTCACTATGTGCAGTCATCACTTAAGGAGTAGAACTTATCCTCTCCCTCTGTGAGGGAAGAGTACCTACGTAAGTTATTTGGAATTTTTCTGCATGGGAGGTATTTTTTGTTTTTTTGCAATTTTGGCTGGGGCCGGGTTTGAACCCAACACCCCTGGTCTATGGCGTCGGTGCCCTACTCCTTGAGCCACAGGCACCACCCTGCATGGGAGATTTTGTCTCTTTTTCCCCATTTATTTATTCAGTTATTTCTGTATATTAATATGAACTCGTGGATGTTCATTTTATACTTTGTGTTATAATCTAATCCTGACCCATGGAGTCAGCTGTTTCCAAGGAACCAAGGAACCTGTGTTCCTTTTATTGGAGAACGGTAGTAGATACAAAGATCTGGGTGCAAGGTGTGGTCCATTTGAATTCATCTTTTTTTTTTTTTTGAGACAGAGCCTCAGGCTGTCACCCTGGGTAGAGTTCCGTGGCATCACAGCTCATAGCAACCTCCAACTCCTGGGCTCCTCGGTATATGGGGCCAGTGCACTACTCACTGAGCCACAGGCACTGCCCCCAGGTTGCTTTTTTAAAAATCAGTCTAGATTCAACTAGAGAAGCAGATCCTGTAGGAGATATATATGAAGAAATTTCTTGTGAGGAACTGGCTTCTGTGATTTTGGGTCCTGACTAGGCAGACTGGGCCTCACCGCCATGGGCTCTGTACAGGCTGAGGCTGCTGTTCACCAGGGTGCTGTCCACAAGCGGAATTTCTTTTCTCAGAGAAGCTCAATCCTGCTTTTAAGACTTTTCCCCTGCTCAAATTAAGCCCACCTGAGTTATCTAGGATAATCTTTGTTACTTAGAGTGAACTAATTATGGATTTTAATTACATCTACAACCTACCTTGAGCATACCTAGGTTAGTGTTTGCCTGAATAACTGGGACCTATCCCCTAACCAAGTTAGGGGATCAAAAAACTGTCACACATTTAAGGTGTTCTAAATCCGGTGCACCTCATTTGTTGACCCTGTTCCATAAGATGTATGTTTTCTGGATCACTGAAGAGTTCCCCTTATGAACCAAAGCTTTTAGACTGTATCATAAACTAACTACTCTGGCCTTCTTCCACTGAGATAGTAAATACTCTAATCCATTTGTAATGACCCAGGGTCCCCGAAGTAAACATCATTTATCACACTGAACTAGCAGGGATGTTTCAGGGCCTCTCACCTCAGCCTCCCAATTAGGTGGAAGTACAGGCACCTGCCACAATGCCAGCTATAGAAGGCCTAGAAGACTCCTTACCTCCCATTAAGGGACCTCATTGCTCTAGTCCTTTTTTGTGTGGGGTCTCACCCAGGATAGAGTGCCATGGCAGCAGTCATGGAGACAGTTTTTTTAGTAGCCAGTCTGCCTGCCTTCCTTCCTTTCTTCCTTCCTTCCTTCCTTCCTTCCTTCCTTCCTTCCTTCCTTCCTTCTTTCCTTCCTTCCTTCCTTCTTGTCCTAAGTAGAGTGCCACGGCTTCATCATAGGTCACAACAGTGGCTTTCGTCTCTTGGGCTGAAGAGATCCTCTTGCCTGACCTTCCTGAGTAGCAGGGACTTCAGGTACCTACCATGATACTCAGCTAGGTTTTCTACTTTCGGTAGAGACAGGGGTCTTGCTGTTGCTCTGACTGGTCTTGAACTCCTGAGATGAAGCAATTTATTCGCCTAGGCCTCCCAGAGTGCTAGGATTACAGGGGTGAGCCACCATGCCCAGCAAGTAGACTTTAGTTTTTAGAACAGTTATAGAGGGGCAAATGTAGTGGCTCACTACCATAATCCTATCACTCTGGGAGGCCAAGGTGGATGGATAGTCTGAGCTCAGGAGTTGAAGACCAGCCTGAGTAAGAGCCAGACCCTGTCTCTAAAATATAGCTGGGTGTTGTGGCAGGTGTCTCTACTTCCAGCTAATTGGGAGACTGAGGCAACAGGATCACTTGAGCCCCAGAGTATGAGGTTGCTCTGAGCTATGATGCCATGCCAAGAGTTTAAAAAAAAAAAAAGATTAGTTTTAGAGTTGCAGAAAATCAAATAGATAATACACAGAGTTCCTAGTTTATTTAGATGTCCTTGATTTGTACCTAATTTCCTTTTTGTGGCCTAGCATCCCACTTAGGACAACATTGCCTTCTGTTATCATGTTCCCTGAGGCTCGTCCTGCCCAGTATCATTTCTCAGACTTTCTTGGTTTGTGATGACCTTCACCATTTTGAGGCATACTGCTCAAGTATTTTATATGATTTCCCTATAACTAGAATTTGTCTGGTTGTTTTTCATGATTAGAATGGGGTTATAAGTTTTAGAGGAGGCTCGGCGCCTGTGGCTCAATCGGCTAAGGCGCCAGCCACGTACACCCAAGGTGGCGGGTTCGTACCCCCAGCCCGGGCCCGCCAAACAACAATGATGGCTGCAACCAAAAAATGGCCGGGTGTTGTGGCAGGCACCTGTGGTCCCAGCTACTTGGGAGGCGGAGGCAAGAGACTCGCTTGAGCCCAGGAGTTGGAGGTTGCTATGAGCTGTGATGCCATGGCACTCTACCCAGGGGAATAGCTTGAGGCTCTGTCTCAAAAAAAAAAAAATCCATGAAATTTACGTTTAACAAAACAATTTAATTTGAGGTCTGTATGCCCACTAAGAGCTGTCTCGATTATTTTTAACCAATTATTAGGCTGCCATGGTTTCAAGCTAAAACACAATTCCTTCTTTAGGGACTGACAGTGGTCTCCAAGCCTATTCTGATGCCTTTGCTCCCCGTCTCTGCTTCCCTGGTTAAACCACCCGCATGGTTCCTATCTGCATATCTGTACTCCTAGACCATTGATGTGTTCATTCCCAGTCATTATTGTTCAACTGTTTCCTCTTCTCTTCCTAAGCCTACTATTTTCTTTCCTATGTTTCAAGTTTCTTCAATGATCAAAGCCTGAGTATCAGTAGAAGATTTTGTGTTGGAAATGAAGTTCTTCAAAATCTATGTCAAATACCCAGCCCAAGAAGAAAAATTGAAACCCTAGGGCAAATATATATAAATTCACACTTGCACAACACATGTGTTTAGGGAAGGACTTATCTTCTTGAAACCCTATTATAACTTTCTATAAACCCTTCCCTCCAGCTTTCTCTAAATAGTAAGCTGTCCTAATGAACAAAACAAGATTTGATTTGCAAAAAGTGTCTTCTGAACATGGACTTAGATGTCTCCTAAGTAAAAAACATAACTTACTCATTTAGTGTTTCCCCCAAAGTGCTTAGGAATATCTTCAAATGCAGAATTTGCCCAAAAAGATTGAGGAAGAAAAAAAAAGAAAAAAAATTAGGAAGGAAGGAAGGCATGTAGGCATTAAATTGTGTACAGTATGCATCTTGGTTAATCATTCAGTATCAGAGATTCAATTTCTACTTTGCATTTAACATCTTATCATCTGTGGTCACCTTCTGGAAACCCCCTGGGCACAGCTTTGGTCTTGTGTAATCCATGTTGTTGCATGTAGAGAACAAGCCCTTCTTCATGGCTGGGTGTTCATGTGTTGACATAGAAATCCTCATGACTTTCTGTTATGCGCAGGTGAAATCCTGACTCCTAGCATGATTCAGCTGACCCCGAGCCCTGTCATCTGTTCCACTTTACCTGCACATCCTAGAAATCTATATTTTGCCTACACAGGAATTCTTGCCTTTCCCCAGAGACACAGTGCTATCTTATGCTGCATGCCTTGGTTCCCCCCTGCTCTTTCTTCTCAGAATTTCTTTCATCTTTTATCAGTCAATGCTTCTAAATTGTTTAAGACCCACAATTGGATGAGTGTCACCTCATCCTGATGTCCTTCCTGTCCCAACAGGGAAGTCACCTGTTCTCCCAATTCACATGGCTCTTGTCCTGGCCTGTGACCCTTATTACCTCATACACATATTAAAAGTAGCACTTCCGTGTTTGGCTCCTGGACTTGGAGGATAGAAACTTATCTCTGTATCTTTGTATCCTTGCATTTAAGCCTGGGGGAGAGGGACTGTTATTAATTCCATTACTGATGAGAAAACTATAGCCCAAGGGAGTTAAATAACTTGCCCAGTTTCAGATAACCAGTAGCTTGTAGAACCGGGATTTGAGTACCGGGAATGGGGGCTCAGAGCTCATTCTCACAATCACTTTGAAACGCTGCTTCTCCATAAAACTCATCGCACTAGTTATTACCTTGTTAAGTTTACTGTAGTATACATATTAACATAAATTCTTTTTTTATTTTTTCCCCACTCTACTGCCCTAGGGTAGAGTGCTGTGGTGTCAAAGTTCATAGCAAACTCAAATTCTTGGGCTCAAATGATCCTCTTGAGTAGCTGGGACTACAAGTGCCTGACTAGTTTTTCTATTTTTAGTAGAGATGGGGGTCTCACTCTTGTTCAGGCTGGTCTCAAACTCCCGAGCCCAAGCAATTTACCTGCCTCAACTTCCCACAAATTCTGATTCTTAATCAACCAGGTCAGTATCTGTATTTGTATCTGAGCTATATAATAAATAAATTTCATTATTAACTGTTGTGTTAGAGTATGAGCTAGTTAAAATCACTTCTACAAAGCTCTAGTATTGTCCCTAGTGCAATGAAAGGGAATATGGGTGGTCTTTATAGCTCAGGGGAGATTGTTATTTTTATTCAAATTACTTGTTTCTTGAACTAGATATTCAGCAACCCAAAGACTAGACTGTTTCTTATATTTTAAAGGTCCCCCAAAGGACACGGAGTTGCTGTGTTCACAGTAGGCACTGAAACTTTTGCTGAATAAATTAACACACGAACAAAACTGCTTCCATATTGTCAACCACCAACAATTCATGCAGAATATAGCACCAAGTTGAACATCAAGGAGTTGTCAAAACTTTGCTTACTAGTGTCCCAGCTTTTAGAGAGTTAGAAGTTAATTGGAATGCCAGAAAGGGATCAATTCCTTACACAGAGACCTCTCCTCTCCTCCTAGCAAGCCCACCAGCCAGGAACTTGGTGGCCTCTGTTTCTTTCTTTCTTTTTTTTTTTTTCCTTGGGGAGGTGGCCTGTGTTTCAATCACTTTTTAAATATCTAAAGTTCCCTGGACTGGCTGGCCTATTCTGAGCATATTCTCTGTGCCAGCCACTGTGCTAAGCATTTTATCAGCATTATCTCATTTAATCCCCATGATAGCGCTGAGCTAGGAGGTTTATTACACTTTTCTAAAAAAAATAAGGCAACTGAAGCTTTGAGAGGTTAAATCATTTGAACAAGGTCAAATACCTAGTTAAGCGACAGAGCTGGGACTTAAACCAAGGCCCATCTGGCTCCAGGGTCATGGCCTTCTCCACCAGCAGAAAACTTTCCTTGGAAGTGGCATATTTCCCAGATACTGGCTAACATATTTGGATTCTGATATTATATGGAATGTTTCTGCTTCTATGTCTTTGCTTCACTTTCCTCCATTCAACACCCCCACCTTTTTAAAATAAAGACTACAATATTTCACAGGCTGTTACTTTTTAATGTCTTGAGACAGGGATAAATATCAGGACTTCTGTACTATGGATTGCATTTAGAAAGCCAAGAAAGGGGAGTTCCAAAGACTTAGAAGCAAGATATTAATAAAAAAAATCTTAGTTTTTTAATCTGAACTGGCATCTTATATTTACCTTCCAGGTTCCATGACCCTGAATAGTTTGACACAGTTTCTCCTGCTTATCTCTTTTTTAAAAAATAGGATCCTCCCTCCAGGAAAATGGTAGTTTTCTAACTGATCTTCAAGCCCCACCAAAGGTTCTTGATCCTCACTGCCCACTTCTGGGAACTTCACCTTACTCTTCTCTGGATGACCTAGCAACCTCCTCTCACACATTAGCTATTAAAAGACTTGCCTTCTGCCTTAAATATGTTGCCACTCTTGCTGCAACATGATGGCCTATTGTCTATTAGCTCTGCACACCACGTAGTGGTTGTGAGCAGCATTGGGCCTCGTCCAAACTGAACTTATTTTGGACCCCTTTGGGGCCAGGCAATAGTGAAATTACCTTAGAGAATGGCTGAAAAAAAAAATACAAAACCCCACATCCATTGCTTAAATAGGGGCTTGCAGAATCAACCAAGTAGAAAGAAATGTGGAGATGCATTTAACCTCATTAGTTTCAGTAGGACTGACTCTCTCCAATCCATCAGGGTTGAGCTACATTAGTGAAACTCAACTATTTCCAAATCTCATTTACATAATGGATGAGATGTGAAATGAGCCCAATGCAAGGGGAGCCGCCGGGAGGCACTAAAGTTTATCACAATATGTAAGAGTTCTTTTAGATCATTGCATTAAATTTCCACTAACAAGATAACAAATTAATTGCCTGTATTACTGTACTCACCCAAAGTCTATTGAGTCTGGGAGATCAGCTGAGGAAGGCAGCTGGGGTTCCGGAGGCAGGAGATGGGGAGAGAGGCTCAGAAGGAGGTGACGAATGTTCCCCTGGCTTTCTCCTGCCCCTTTAAGAAATCCCAGGCACCTCTGTAATCTGATGGTGGACTTCAGCTTTATTAGTGAGGTAAGCGCAGATGAGTAAATCAACTGTATCAGACAAGCCTCAGGACATCTAGAAATTGATCATTCTGCCGAAATAAGCACTCTGTGTTTATTAGCTGGGAGTTCATCACTATCGCTTCTCCTCATCCAATTCCTAAGAGATTTCAAAGCCATCATCATGGTATTAGCTCGTCTGACTGAACTACTACAGATAAAGATTAGGAGATCTATCTAATGATGGGTCTGAGTTTCTGTGATTTTTTTTTTCCTCTTCTATTGCAAAGAGGAGAGATTTTCTAGCACACACTCTGTGTCTCCGTGTGCATGCCTGCACACAATCACCGGTGTTTGTACTCTGTAGGATGAATTCAAATAGTGAAATAAAGTAGGTGGTTTGAAGAAAAGGACACCCAGTGAAGCTCTTAAAACAATGCAACTTGCCCAAACATAAAGACAGGACCACTTAACAAGAGGGAGGGAGGGATGTAAGCTACACTGATTTCTTTAGCCAGATACAATAAGTGATATTTTGCTGAAATGAATAATTAGATTCCATAATCATATTCATAATCCCAACATCCATATACGGTCACACTCCTACAGAAATGTCCATGAGGGATGAAGACTGATTTTTACAAACCAGTAAATGTGCATTTATCTATTTATACATATATTTATGTACACACATGCACTAAGCTCCTGACAGCAAGCTCTTTTTTCAATGTGGCTTCTAAATAAGCAGTAATCAAAATGCAAATAAGGTGACCCAGTTAGCATTGAGATCTGTATTACCACGCAGATGTGCTCCGAGACTACGTACTCTAGAGGTAAAAAGGAAGACAGTACAAAAGATGCCTGTATGAACTGGCGTTGATTACTAACCCTCCACAGTAGGCAGAATCTAGGGAAGAATCTTCCAGAGACAATGGTCCTACCACTTATATCACATCTGCCATTTCTGGCACGGTCTCTTTTTAAGCCCCCACCCCAGAAGTGTGGAATAACAAGAGTGAACCAGGAGAGCAAGAAGACTGGTTCTTTAAAGTTTCAGAATATAACCCTACTAGCAGGAAACTAGCATGCTGGCCTGAGATGACCCAAGGACATGACCAGAATCAGGATCGTGCCTCTGCACGTGACACTAGACACAGCAAATCACATCCTCTTTCTGGGGCACAGATGCCCAGGAAGGACTGCTCTAGTTTCCTTCTGACTCTGAACTACCTTGATTTTATTTTACAGGAGTTTCTATGTGTTCAGCAGTAATCTGTGTCATGCGTACTTGGTGTATTGTCCCACTATGTTGGCTTTTAATTTTATGTATGCATTGGATTTTTTCATGTTAATGCCTTTTGCAAATCCCTTTGTTATATTTTCCAGAGAACTGATAGCACTCTGCTGTCTTTCCTTTTTTGTTTAAGTATGGGTACAGTTACATGAGCATTTTATTTGGTTCTATCCTCACTTTGTCCTCCTGGGGGGTGGAGTGTAGGAGTCAACTTAGGCAGGCAGGCATTCTAACCTGAGCTTAAAAGTATCTGAGAGCCTTATGCTGGATATGAAATTTGTTCTGTGTATATATGTGCTCTTCCCACCCCCAAGAAAAGAATCTGATATCTCAGATGCAGAAAGATTAAACCCTGCAATTTTTTTAATACCTGATACATCACCATTCCAGATGATACCACTGGGCATGTCTAGGAAACACTTTTCATCTGGCATGACCTTTCCACTGTACGAACAGGAGAGATTGACTTCTGCATCAGTGGAAATTACTGCATAAAGTAAAATACTCTTTAATGTACATCTCCGTGAGGTTCCATGAACAAAAATGTTATCTTCTCAGCCCATTTCTGTGCTTTTGGATTTAAAACAGCAAGAACTAATCAGACCATTTGATGGTTTCTCTGAATCTAAAGAGCTTAGCATCAAAAAATAGTGAGCTAGAATAGACCCTGAAAAATACCAAAGCAGAATGAGATTCCAAGTCTCATCCAAGTTCATCCAGCAAGTGTAGGGAAGAGCTTGCGTTGTCCCTGATGTCCCACAATTTTAATCTCTTAACTTTCACCTTAACAAATTATTTCTCTCTAATACAATGTATTAACTATAACTATTCATTAAGTATTTCTTTGTACCAGTCTTATGCTAGGAAGATACAAGAAAAGAATATACAGTCTCTGCCTCCTGCCTCATAAGGAATTTAAATCTTAAAGGGGACACACATACTTGAACTTGAACATATGAAATTAATGTAAAATGAGGCAATTTGTACTAAGACAATATATTGCTAAGAAATAATAATGGTTAACACAATAATGGCTAACACTATAGTGTTTACTGTAGGCACAATAGTGTTTTTATATGTGTATTAGTTTTCTCTTGCTGCTATAACAAATTTCCAAAACTTAAACAACACAAATAAATGTATTGTTTTTCACTATTGTACAAGATCATAAGTCCAAAATGGGCCTCACTGAGCTAAAATCAGGGTGCCAACAGAGCTCCATCTTCAGGGCCATCATCAGAGCCAGCAACACAGCATCTCTCTGATCCTGTTTCTGTCATCATATCTTTCTCTCTGTTCTCTTCTGCCTCCTTCCTCTGTGTTAATGGACCCTTGTAATTGGATTGTGATAACCTGGATAATGAAGGATGTTCTCCTTATCTTCAGGTCAGCTCATTAGCAGCATTAGCTCCATCAGCAACCTTAATTCTCCTTTAGCATGTTACATAACATTTTCACAGGTTCTAGGAATTAGGATGTGGACAGATTTGGATGGGAGACATTATTTTGTGTTTACCTCAACATATAAACTCTTTTAGAAATGCAACAACCTCATTTAACACAGGAAGAAAATGGAGGCATGGAATGTTAATGTAACTTTCCCTAAATCACAGCTGCTAAAGCAAGTAGTATTACTCCAGAGAATATATTCTTCACCTATTGATTGTACTTCATAGTATAAAATTTAGTATACTGAAAAAAGAGCTTTAGAATAGAAAAACATGTGGGATAAAAAAGTGAGGATGACTTCCTACAACATTTGAGCCTCAAAAAGTAGATGAGTTTTCTATTTGTCCATCCATTCATCCATCCAGCATCTTTACCTTCCAACTATCTACCAAGTGAGGTGCTGGAGAATCAAAAGAAAGTGAGATTTGGTTCCTAACCTTTAGGACCTTGCCAGAATTGCTCAGAATTGGCATAGAAATGAACAAGTTAAGTCTAGAACAAGCGATAAGTCTTATTACAGAGTTATAGATGTTCAAGATGGTAAGACAATAAGTGGGAGAAAAGCACGACTCTACCTGACAAAGAGATGTAGGTGTAATATCCCTTTTCCAAACATACCTGTATTTGCTTTTTCATAGCTTATTTAAAGCATCCTTCTCTTGGCTTCGCAAAGAAGACCTGTTATTTCTGCTTTCGCTTTGTTCTTTTCTCAGCCCTCTCAGCTGCCTTTCTACTTTGAATCATTGACTTCTACTCAAGACTGGGATTTCTACAAGTGTTTCTGTGTTCCTAAGTGGATGGCTGCCACCATTCAGAGAGCATTCAAGTTCTTGGGGCCTCATGGTGCTTGGCACTTACAGGTTCTTAATGAAAGTTGAATGAACAAATGCATGAGGCTGGGGGCAGTGGCTCATGCCTATAGTCCTAGCACTCTGGGAGGCCAAGGTAGGTGGATTGCTTGAGTTCAGGAGTCGAGCCTAAACAAGAGCAAGACTCCATCTCTACTAAAAATAGAAAAACTAGCCAGGTGTTGTGGCAGGTACCTGTACTCCCAGCTGTTCAGAAGGCTGTTTATACCCAGGAGGTTGAGAGTGCTTTGAGCTATGACACCATAATACTCTAGTCTGGGGCAGCAGACTGCTAAGACTCTGTCTAAATAAACCTGGTTCTTTAGATACCCTCAGTGAATCCCCAACAATCATAAAAAATAAATGAATAAATAATCAGGAGAGCACCTCAGATCCCACTGAGACCTAATTTTCCTCCTATTTTATGGAGGGCTCATTTGGCTTTCTGTCTTGTTTGGTTTATCAGTTGTATAAATGTTTCTGTCTCATCCCTCTCTCCACTTCTAAACTATCCCTAGAAAGAGATCACAACTTCCAAGTATTACTCATCAGCTCTCAAATAATTATCAACTTCAAAATCTTTGATTCTAGGTTCATTGAATAGTATTTTACTTAAGAGTGACCTTGCCAGAATGTCATTTCTTAAAGTCCTAGAATGAAGTAAAACCCATCTGACATAAAACAAATGTTGATAGGGCCATGATCTCTGATTGAGCAGATTGCCCACTCTCCACAGGAGGAAAATGAAACTGAAATCTAGCCCACTCTCCTATCCCCAAGCCATGAGCCCAGAGATGTGTGGGCACACAGAAAGCCCAGCCTTTTACTAATGTGCCCAAAGGATCCCTTTCTTTGCTAAGCTCTAGGTCTGAGGCTGTATTTATCTGGATGCTTTTCTAAAGATAAGTAGCAGAGAGACTGGCTTTTCAATGATTAAAAAAGTGCATGAGGGTCTTTTATTGCTCTTATAGAAGTGACAGTTACCCTTATGCTATGTAGTAATTATTAGAATGTAATTCTTAACTGCTTTGCCTAATGCCATTATCCCTGGTGATAAGTGTTCAATGAATATTTGTTGAATTAATAAAAGAGATGATGCAACAAAATAAGTGTGTTGTTGACTCGGGCACAGAAAAAATATTATTTTCAAAATCCCAAGGGTATCTATATTACTTGATTCAGTTTCTTCTATAACCTACATTTCCCTTATTGCCATGAATAAAGTTCATTTGCAAATAAGAAAAAAAAAGAGCCATGGAAGAATCTCAATAGAGACTAGAATATTTAGTAAGGGAATTATTACTAAGTTTTCAAGAATAGTTTTCTTTTGTGAAAAATATATCATTTACTGATTTACTCAAAAGTCAATGTGGTCTTGGGAAAGGAAGAACACTGAATTAAGTCAAGGACATGGGTTTCAGCATGGTTTTGTCTGCACACATGGTATGTTAGCTTGGCCAAATTACCCTGTCCTCTGTGCCCCTCTTTCTTATTTGCACTTTGGGGGTTTCACCATCTGCCTCTTGTCATCCACAGGGATTCTACAAGGCACAAAGAGCATAATACATGTCAAAGCTCTTTGCAGAACTTAAAACCATTAACTGTTCAATATAACATAAGCGTCAGGCTATGCCAAAACTTGCATTCTGAAGTGGTGAGGGAACCAGGGAGATGACTGAAGGGACCAACCCTCCCAGTGGTGTCAGCCTCACCATACTAGCTTTTGTCACCAGGAAATAGCTGCATTAGCAAATCTTAGAATTAAAAAAAACGATTAAACTGTTCAACAAGCCTACATGAATTGCCCACTATCTGCCAGAAATGCTGTGCTGAGCAGTAGATCTCACAAAAGGAATTGCACACATTTCCTCAATGAGGAATCGTTTCTTCCATTTCTTCATGGCAAAGAAACTATGCAGAATGAGGACCCAGCTGGGAGTCAGAGGATCTAGATCTTACCACCTCTTACCAGCTGTGTGATTTTAGATAAATCCTCTGACCTCTCTGAATGTCCATTTTCTTATCTAGGAAAGGGAAGTAAATAGTAGCTATCTCAAAAAAGGGGTTTTGTTTGCTTCCTCCCCTATGGAGAAAATGAGATAAAGTAGATAACTAGCTTTACAAAGCATAGCACAACATACAAATTTCTCTAAGGTGAGGCTGGTTTTTATTATCCAAGGTCACAGAGCTCATTAAAAGGATCCTGGGAAAGTCAGCCACCATAGACCCTGCTTTTTCTCCACGACCTCTGTGACCTTGAGCAACCTGGGGAAGAGGTAATTGAGCAGCAACTACTACTTCGGAAGAAACAGAATCGAAATATTGAAGCTATTGACTCACCCTTAAGGCAGTAAACAGTGCTTTGGTCTCTGACCTTTTCGCATCCTGGGGCAGTCAATAACCTGGCCGCTAGATGCAGCGGCTGCCACCGATTTTGATTTGGGAGTATTTTAACCTTGAACTGAGCTCCAAGTAACCAAGGCAACAGGAAGTCAGCTTCTGCATCGAAGGAGTAGGAATCCATAAATCAAGTCCCTAATGCAAACACAGTGTACAGGTAGAGGTTTGAGGGGATAAGTGGTCCATGAGAAATTACCTTTGAAAATGAGTGACTGTTCCTACGCTGGCCATAGCATAGATTCAAAGATTTTTTTTTTTTTAATTTGTCAATGGAGGTCAACAGGTTACAGCAGAATGTTTTTATATAGCCTTAGCTTTTTTTTTATTTCCTCTTGGCTCTGTCTTTTAATTATGAACAGATGTTAGATCCACAAAGTTATTAGCATTGTTATTTCCTCCTTCAAAAACGTACTGGCCTCCAAATATGCAATCCTCAGTGCACTTTCTCTTGTGCTGGCTTTAGGGATGCCCTGAACACATCTACCAAGAGTGCTCTCCATCAAGACTGCCTGGTGAATTTGAGACAGCGACCCCTTGCAACACCAAGGCACCCCTGGCATTGCTCATTGTCCCTGGGGAAGCATCAGTGCTGCATCTCAGGGGTGCTGTCAGTATACGGCTATTTCTGGGCATTTTTGTAATCAACCTCCAGTCTCAAGAATCCCCCTTCTGTGGAGAGAAGCCAGGGTCATGCTGGGAAGAAATTGTCCAAATGCCCTGCCACTTAGCTTTTTCACACCGTGGAGCATCAGTTGCCACCTGGAATGAAGGGAAATGAGGACTTCCGCGGCCCACTGTCCTGTGCGCTCCCCAAGGAGCGGTTACCCAATTCAGTATCCGGAGACCTCTGCCCTTAGAGAGATTTTGTGGAGTATTAAGTGCTCTTAGATTAGCCTTTGTTTAAAGTTTATTTAATATTCTTGCCTGTGTATGTTATTTCTGGGATTGTCTCCATCATCCTTTTAAAACCCCCAAATGATGGAGAAAAAGTCAGGCTTCTTTTTTGTTTTGTTTTCTTTTTTCAATTTGTTTTCAAGTTCATTGGATGGCAACTACAAAGCAGCACTATAAGCTAGAAAATTCTACGTTATCTAAGGTTTTAGAGAGAGCTCATAGTGACACTCGGAACTATAGCATATTTGAAGCATCACTTTATGACTTTCAATGTATTTTGTAGCCTAAACTCTTTAGTAACAAAGTATGCCTACTGGAGGTCTGGTCAGATCAACTTTTTTTTTTTTTTTTTTTGAGACGGAGCCTCAAGCTATCCCCCTGGGTAGAGTGCCATGGCATCATAGCTCATAGCAACCTCCAACTCCTGGGCTCAAGCGAGTCTCCTGCCTCCGCCTCCCAAGTAGCTGGGACCACAG
>CAUYQV010028170.1:0-12645 GCA_963574575.1 Galagoides demidoff | reverse complement strand
TATTTTTAACTGTTTTAATATGAATTACCTTTTTGTTCTTGGTTATATTTTAAAGTTTACTTGCTCTAATACTACTATAACTCTTCCAGCTTTTTTATAACTAAGATAAACATGACACAACTTTTTCTCATCCCTTTACTTATAACCTATTTTTGTTCTTATTGAATATATTTATTTATTTATTTATTTATTGAGACAGAGCCTCAAGCTATCCCCCTGGGTAGAGTGCCATGGCATCACAGCTCACAGCAACCTCCAACTCCTGGCTCAAGCGAGTCACCTGCCTCAGCCTCCCAAGTAGCTGGGACCATGGGCACCCACCACAACGCTCAGCCATTTTTTGGTTGCAGCCATCATTGTTGTTTGGCGGGCCCGGGCCGGGGATTCAAACCCGCCACCTTAGGTGTACGTGGCTGGCGCCTTAGCCGATTGAGCCACAGGCGCCAAGCCCTTTCCTGTTTATTTTTGAGGAAAATATGATTTTTACACTTTTCTTTTGAGACAGAGCCTCACTCAGTTGCCCTGGAGTTGCGTGCCATGGCATTATTGCTCACAATAACCTCAAACTCTTGGGTTCAAGTGATCCTCTTGTCTCAGCCTCCCAAGTAGCTGGGACTACAGGTGCCTACCACAACACACTGGCTATTTTTTAGAGACAGGGTCTTGCCTCTTGCTCAGGCTGGTCCTGAACTCCTGAGCTCAAGCGATCCGCCTGCCCCCAGCCTCCCAGAGTGCTAGGATTACAGGCATGAACCACCATGCCCAGCCTACACTTTTTTTCTGTTTTGGAAACAGTCTCACTCGGTCATCCTGGGGTTGAGTGCTATCGTGTCATAGCTCATGGCAACTTCAGATTCTTGGACTTAAAGATCCTCTTATCTCAGCCTCCCAAGTAGCTGGGACTACAGGTCTCTGCCACAGCACCTGGCTAGGTTTTCTATTTTTAGTAGAGACAGGGTTTCACTCTTGCTCAGGTTGGTCTCAAACTTCTGAGCTCAGGCTATTTATCTGCCTTGACTGTGCCCAGCCAGAAAATGTGGTTTTTAGAGAAAATTATGTAAGTTCACATATATTCAGTACAATCTCAATTTTTGTTTTTAAAATGTTACAGCCGTGGGCAGCAACTGTGGCTCAGTGAGTAGGGCGCCGGCCCCATAAACTAAGAGTGGCAGGTTCAAACCCGACCCCGGCCAAATTGCAACAGAAACTAGCTGGGCGTTGTGGTGGGTGCCTATAGTCCCAGCTGCTTGGGAGGCTGTGGCAAGAGAATCACCTAAGCCCAAGAGCTGGAGGTTGCTGTGAGCTGTGACACCATGGCATTCTACCAAGGGTGACAAATTGAGACTCTTATCTCTAAAAAGAAAAAAGAAAGTCGCAACCATGTTTAAACAGAAACAAGGTAATACATTAAAGTTTTAAAAACTGCTTTGGGAATATAGATGATTGATTCTCCTTTCCTTATTTAAAAGGAAATTAAATTCTTATTTAATTTATTAAATTAAATCTTATTCTCCTCTCCTCTATTTTCCATGTTCTTTAAAATGAGCAGAAGCTGCAGGGAAAGGTAGGGGTGGAGGTGGGGTGAAAAAAAAAAAAGGTCCAGAAACTTAGGCCTAAGGGACCAGAAGCTGATTGAGCTGCGCCCCCTGGTGACAGGTCAAGGGTTCCACGGGAAAGAAGTCACTGTGATTCCTGTTTTACAACCTAAGGCTAAATAAGCCCTCTCTAACCTCAAACTGTTGTCTATGAGGCTGCTGTCACGACAGTGGGGGTCACAGGATGCTGTGACTGGATGGTACTAGGTGAAAAGTAACTTCCCTAGTAAGTGACAGGTAGCCTAGGACACAGACATCAGTCTTAGACTTAATGAGCCTGAAGAAACTGGACCACTTCTAGGTCCCATTGCATGTCCTCACTGTCCTGTCAATACTGCTCTCCCCGAAGTCCCAGTTCCATCCAGGGCCTGTGTGCTTTCCCTCTGCAGCACCAATCCAGTGGGACCCCAAGGTGACCTTGACCATTTTGGACTTTTCAGAGACTCTCTTTAAAGTGAGAGCAACCTAGCTCATGCAAGAACCATTGCCAAACAAAGGTCTCCTGGCAACCAGACCTATCTTAGACATGTGGTTCCCAATCTTTCTGAAGTTCCTAATGGCTTCACTAAGGAACAGCTCCTTCACCCTCTCCATCTTGCCATTTCTCCACTGTAAACATCCTTTTTTGAGACAGAGTCTACTTTGTTACCCTTGGTAGAGTGCTATGGCATCATAGCTCACAGCAACTTCAAACTCCTGGCCTTAAGTGATTCTCTTGCCTCAGACTTCCAAGTAGCTGGGACTATGGGTGCCTGCCACAATGCCTGGCTATTTTCAGAGATGAGGTCTTGCAGGCAATCCACCCACTTCGGCCTCCGAAGTGCTGAGATTACACGCGTGAGCCACCTTGCCTGGTCCCTAAACAGCCTATCTTTAACGTTACTGGAAGCTCACTTCAACCACGCCTTACGCGTTTTCTGAGATAATACAGAGTTGACACTGCCAGAGTGAAAACCAGCCCCAGGACACTGTTGGAGGGTGCAGAGGCTGCCTCCATGTGGCACATCATGGTTCATAAAAGGAGCACAGGCCTCTCTTCTCCCAGGTAGAGCCTGTGAAAACACCACTTTCTTGTCCACTTCAGAGACAGACAGCCCTGAAATGGGCAGGTGAATAGGGAGTAGGTAAAAGCAAAATGTCAAACTGATCCAGAGATTTGTAAAAAAGGGAGGAGCAGAATCATCTGTTGGAATTCCTTGAATGGCCTATGAGCTCTAGCAAATCCCACACCCCTTGGGGTGACTGCATCCAGACTCCCAGCTTTCAGTGCCGTTTCCATACCAGCAACTCCCAGCAGCCATCTCCATGCTCCCAACTCCCAGGTGCAGACAGCCAACTGCTCACTCAACAGCTCCAGCTGGGTGTCAGGGAGGAATCTAAAATTTAACACACCTAAAACTGACTTGGGGCCCAGGCGTGGTGGCTTACATTTGTAATCCCAGCACTTTGGGAGGATGTGGGACAATCACTTGAGGCCAGGAATTCAAGGCCAACCTAAGCAACATAGTTGAGACCTCATCTCTACAAAAAGAAAACAAAGAAAACCCTCAAAATTGGGGACTTTCGCCTGGGCATAAACAGCTCTTCCCACACTCCTCCCTGTCACAGGTGATGGTGACTCAAGCTGTAAACGCTGCAGTCACCCATGCTTCTTTTCGAAGAGACGGTACCTTATTATGTTGCCCAAATTGGAGAGCACAGGGGCTTGATCACAGGTGTGATCACAGTGCACCACAGCCTCATACTCCTGGGCTCCAGTGATCCTCCTGCTCCAGCCTCCAGAGTAGCTGGAACTACGGATGAGCCACCACATTTAGCATGCTTCTTTCTTTCACTGACATGCTGTACCCTATCTGTTATAGCAGCCTGTTGGTCTTACCTTCAAAATACAGGCCGATTCTGAACACCTCTACCACTCTGCTGCAACCACCCTGCTAAAGCCCACCATTGCCTCTCACCTGGATCACTGTGGATAGTTTCTTGAGTGATCACTCTTCTCCAGTCCATTCTCATCACAGCCATCAGCATGATGGTCTAAGTCCAGAAATGTTCCTCCTCTGCTCCACACCTTCTCACAACTCTTATCCACTAAGTTAAACACTAGCTCTTCAAACAGCCTGCAAGGACCTACCGGGTCTGACCCTCCCATCCCCCTCCTTCCACCACAGCCACTTACTATGTGTTCTTCAGGGCCTTTGTACAGGCCATTTTCTCTGCTACAACATTATTCCCCAAATGGGTGTATGGCTCACTCCCCGCCCCCCTTCAAGTCTCTGCTTAGATATCACCTCCTCAATGGTTCCTACCCTGAGCCCCCTATTTAAAACAGAAGCCTCTTGGCTGGGTGCCTATAGCACAGTGGTTATGGTGCCAGCCATGTACACCAGGGTGGTAGGTTCAAACCCAGGTGCGGCCGGCTAAACAACTGCAATTAAAAAAAAAATAGCCAGGTGTTGTGGTGGGCACCTGTAGTCCCAGCTACTTAGGAGGCTGAGGCAAGAGAATCACTTAAGCCCAAGAGTTGGAGGTTGCTGTGAGCTGTGACACCACAACACTCTACCAAGGGCAACATAATGAGACTCTGTCTCAAAAAAAAAAAAAAAAAAGGAAGTCTCCATTTTCACCCTGGATCTTCATGTTCTTTTTTTTTCCCCATAGCATTTTCATCTTTAATATACTACATAAAGATTCATTTACATATTATGTTTTTGTTTTTTTGAGACAGAGCCTCAAGCTGTCCCCCTAGGTAGAGTGCCATCCGCGGCATCATAGCTCATAGCAACCTCCAACTCCTGGGCTCAAGCGAGTCTCTTGCCTCTGCTTCCCAAGTAGCTGGGACCACAGGCGTCCGCCACAACGCCCAGCTATTTTTTGGTTGCAGCCGTCATTGTCGTTTGGCGTGCCTGGGCTGGATTCAAACCCGCCACCTTAGGTGTATGTGGCTGGCGCCTTAGCCACTTGGGCCACAGGTGCCGAGTCAAGACAGCCAGTTTTAACATATGAGAAAAAAAAATTCTATTATACATGAAAATGAATAGTTTCTCAATGTTCAAGCACATGAAAAACCTAGAACTAGGTTAAACAAAGTACTACCTAGCAAAAGTCCTTGAGAGATACACTATCATCAGTAGAGAAAGTAATTTAAACTACTGGCTATTTATTTTGCTGTAACAATATGGGCAAATGCTAAGGACAGAAAACGACCTAAATGTCCACCAGGGCTAGATAAATTAAACCCCCACAGCTCTCCCACAAAGCACGATGACCCTGCGAGGAGTGAAGAAGCTCCTCACATACAGGGGTGGAATGATGGCTAAAATACAGCTAAGGGGGGAGAAGCAAGGAGAGAACCCATTTGTAATTTGTTGTTTGTGTTTAAAACAACAATAAAAAATATCTCTAGAAGGATACACAAGAGACTGGTGAGACAGTTGCTTTGTGGGAGGGAAAGTGGATCACAGGGGGGTGGGAAGAATTCTCACTATGTATCTTTTTGCACATTCTGAATTTTGAAACATATGATTGTATTTCCCAGTCCAACTAAATAACATTAACAAGTCCAAGTGACTATATATAAATTGTTTCTAGAATCTTTGTCTTCATTTTATCTTCAGCAAAAGAGCATATGCTCACACTGACAGAAACAGCAGGGGAGGGGGCAGCGTGTGCCAGGAGCTGCTGTGCACCAGGCACCCGATAGCGGCCCACTCATCTCAGGCCTCCCCTTCCCCTGGAGGTGCACATTCCTGTTCCTACTTGGACTTGTGAGCAAACAGATTCAGATGTCAGGTGACACGATCATAGTCACACATCTGGCAAGCAGCAGGGCCTGGATCTGAACCCAGGCTAGTCTGACTCCAAGAGTCAGGCCTTTCTAGGCTCTGCTGTCTGTAACCCTGGCTCAACCTCTTGGCATCCAGGAGTCCCCAGGCAGCTGTTGGCACTCTTCCAGCCATGACCTCACCTCATCTCAACACTGGGATTGCTGGGGAGCACATCTACAAGCCCTTCAGTACACTGTACTTACAAAGGTGTGGTGATGTTTGCTCAGAAGATTCCTCCTCCTCAAAAGGTGAACCTCAACTTAGTCCATGACCCCATCACCATATCTCAGCCCAAGTTAACTGAGTTCAAAACAGAAGTGTAGAATAACAAGTTCCTCTGCTTTATTTAAAGCCACGGGCTCCCAGCCCTAATTCTGAAATGAATAATTCAACATTAAAGAAATGTGTATTCAAGCAAGAATGGCTTTCAGAAAATGCTAGAGATGGTATGGGTACCCTTCCTCCCACCCTGGCCTGGGATCCCCACAAACTGGAGCAGCGGGCTGCCATTCAGTGCACTGTCTCTTAGAGGACAGGAAGAGCACTCAGTCCCAGCCACAGCCACTAAGACCTCCCAGCCAGGGCTGATTTTATTTATTTATTTATTTATTTATATTTTTTTGAGACAGAGCCTCAAGCTGTCACCCTGGGTAGAGTACTGTGGCATCACAGCTCACAGCAACCTCCAACTCCTGGGCTTAAGCAATTCTCTCGCCTCAGCCTCCCAAGCTGCTGGGACTATAGGCACCTGCCACAACACCTGGCTACTTTTTTTTTTTTTTTTTTTGGTTGTAGTTGTCATTGTTGTTTGGCAGGCCCAAGCTGGATTCAAACTCACCAGCTCTGGCGTATACGTAGCTAGCGCCTTAGCTGCTTGAGCTATAGGTGCTGAGCCCCGGGGCTGATTTTAAAGGATAGTGGAATATGGTGACCTGACTAAAGGGACTCTCCCTGTAAGGCATGTAAGCATTTCTAAGCATCCAGCAGTCCTGTGACTCTACTTGGCACTTTCTCCCAAGATGCAGGAACAAGAAGAGGGTCTTATCCTTTCACTTACTAAGTAGAACACACCCATAACCAGAAAAGAATGCACGTCTCCCCAATCCCTTTTTTATTTTCTTTTTTGGTTTCTGTTTTTTGAGACAGTCTCACTTTCTTCCCGTAGTTAGAGTGCCATGGTGTCATAGCTCATAGCAAGCTCAAACTCTTGGGCTCAAGTGATTCTCTTGCCTCAGACTCCTAAAGAGCTGGGACTACAGGCACCCAGCACAACACCCGGCTATTTTTTAAAAATAGGATCTTGCTCTTGCTCAAGCTGGTCTGGAACTTCTGAGCACAAGCAGTCCACCTGCCTTGGCCTCTCAGAGTGCTAGGATTACAGGTGTGAGCCACTGCACCTGGCCTTCTCAGTCCTCTTATTACTGGAACTATAGCTTTTGACACAGCTGATTGTCCCTTTCTCTCTGAAACACTTCCCTTGGCTACCAGGTACAACCCTCTCTTGGTTCTCTTCCCACCTCTCTGGCTGGGCCTTCTCTGTCTCCTTGGCTCACTGCTGCTCATCTCTTCAACGTGCCTCTTCTCCTTGTCATCCTTTCATAGGGCCTTTGAACTCTACTGTCCTAGTTTTAAATACTGTTTACACACCAATTGATGCCCTTATATGCATCACTGGGCCTCAAACCCCAATTTGGATATCCACTCTCCACCCGACATCACCACTTTGACATCTGATAAGCATCTCAAACATAACCCGACTAAGCCTAAACTCCTGACTTCCCTACACACCTACTTGTTCCACCCAAATGTCTTTTTTATCTTGGCTGAAGCCAGCTCCATCCTTCCTTTTTTTGTTCAGGCAAAAAATCCTCACAGTTACCTTTGAATCTCACATCCACTTTGTTAGTTGGACCTGCTCTGAAAAGGATCTAGAGTCTGACCAAATAATCTACATGGCCATGTCCAATTCTTCTTTCCCTCCTACCACATTACAGTTCACTGCGACAGCCTCCTGACTGGTCCCCCTGCTCCTGCCCCTCTGTAGTCCATCCTTAGCACAGCAATGTGGCTGAGCCTATTAACACGCCTATGTCAGTCGGATCCTGACTCTCATTCAGCATCTTCAGCAGCTCCCATCTTACTCAGCAAAAGGCAAAGTGTTCAACCTAACCTTTAAGACCTTGTAAGGTCTGACTCCCCCACGAGCTCTCTGACCTGATCCCCTTCTGTTCCCCCCTGGTTCACCCCTCTCTGGACACCTAGAAGTCCTTACTATTCTTCAACACAGCAGGTAAACTCTCACTTTAGGGCCTCTGCATCTGCTCTTCCCGCTGCCCGGAATGCTCTACTCCCACATGTGTACCAGCTTTGTTCCCTTCAGGTCTTTAACTCAAATGTTACCTTCTCAGCCCACCTAATATCACATCCCCCATCCCCACCCCCATTCTCTATTTATTAATTTATTATTTTTCCTAAGTTCCATGAGGGCACAGAATTCTGTCCGTTTTTTTTCCTACTAATTGGCCAGCACCTGGAACTGTGTCTAGCCCTCACACGTGCTCATTCAATATTCGAAGGAGTGAATGGATGAGCCTCTCAAATAGGAGATCAGGTCATATCTGGATCATCCTGCAATCTTCTACCATAAAAGACAAAGACCTGGGGTAGGTCGTGTCTGATTCCCAGGCCTGAGGGCAGGATGGGCTAGTACTAGGCGTACTCTGAGGCAGGCAGAAGGTGGGACCCACCGTGTTGATATGAAGAGAGAGGTTCTCTGTGTCTGTCTGCTCATCCTGCTCTGACGAATCCGTCTCTTCCATTTGTTGCATCTCCAGCTCAGATGGAAGAAGAGCTGTCAGGTAGGGGATGGTGAAGGGTCTGGCAGCAATCACTGAGGAATTGAGGAGAGGCACAATTTCACTGTCACAGAGTCCCGGCATCCAACCTGAAGCCTCACAACAAATCAGTGAGCAGCACTGAAAGACAACACTAACATGCTCTGGGCACTTACATGGCAGGCCAGGCAATGTCCTATAGGCTCTGCACAGGTCACTTGTATTTATTTAATTTGTGAGACAGAGTCTTACTTTATTGTCCTTGGTTAAGTGCCGTAGCGTCATAGGTCACAGCAACCTCCAACTCTTGGACTCAAGCAATTCTCTTGCTTCAGCCTCCCAAATAGCTAGGACTACAGGCATCTGCCACAACACCCAGCTATTTTTAGAGACAAAGTCTTGCTCTGGCTCAGGCTGGTGTGGGACCTGTGAGTTCAGGCAATCCACCCACCTCAGCCTCCCAGAGCACTAGGATTACAGGCATGAGCCACCTCACCTGGCCTTACACAGCTTACTTTTCATCCTTGTTCCCACCCTACTAAGTACAATTAAGTACAGAGAGGATAGGTGACTTTCTCAAGTACACAGAAAATGGCACAGTGGGATTCAAACTCTGTACTAAGACCAGAGCCCACTGAAGCAAGTACAACTGATATCAGACAGAGTAGAGCCACAGACAGAATCCTAGCAATATATCAACTTTGTGACCTTGTACCATGGTCAGTTAACCCCTCTAAGCCTTGTTTCCAGAATGATATTGATTCTTGCAACCAAGGACTCAAATCTGTGTATCGGTATGTCCATCAAGGTGTAGGACACTTGGTAAATGAGAATTCCAGTTCTTCCAAAAAGCAATGAGGATGAAAAGAACAAACTCATTAAAAAATATTAAGGGCCAGGCTCGGCGCCTGTGGCTCAATCGGCTAAGGCACCAGCCACGTACACCTAGGGTGGCAGGTTCGAATCCCCAGCCCAGGCCCGCCAAACAACAATGATGGCTGCAACCAAAAAAAAAAAAAATGGCCGGGCGTTGTGGCGGGTGCCTGTGGTCCCAGCTACTTGGGGGGCTGAGGCAGGAGATTCGCTTGAGCTCAGGAGTTGGAGGTTGCTGTGAGCTGTGATGCCATAGCACTCTACCCAGGGGGATAGCTTGAGGCTCCGTCTCAAAAAAAAAAAAAAAAATATTAAGGGCCACTGGGCTCAGCGCCTGTAGCTCAGTGACTAGGGTGTCAGCCATATACACTGGAGCTGGCAGGTTCGAATCTAGCCTGGGCCTGCCAAACAACAAAGACAACTACAACCAAACAATAGCCAGGCACTGTGGCGGGTGCTTGTAGCCCCAGCTATTTGGGAGGCTAAGGCAAGAGAATCACTTGAGCCCAGGAGTTTGAGGTTGCTATGAGCTATGATACCACAGCACTCAAGTCCAGGGTGACTGAGTGAGACTCTGTCTCAACAACAACAAAAAAAAATTAAAAGAAAGTCTCCATGTATACTTCTATGGTAAAATGTGATAGTCAAGAAATACTCTATGATTATTTTTACTGAGGGTCAGACATGGGATCCTGCAGTCTCAAAGAGCTAGGTTTAAATATGACCTACTAGCCATGTTGTGGCCTTGAGCAAATTCTGTTGCACTTTGGCCAGGGCCGGGTTTAAACGTGCCACCCTCGGTATATGGGGCTGGCGCTCTACTCACTGAACCACAGGCACCACCCACCTTGAGCAGATTCTTTCTCTTTCTTTTCTTTCTTTCCTTCTTTTCTTTCTTTCTTTCTCTCTCTCTCTTTTTCTGTTGAGACAGAGTCTCACTCTGTCACCTTGGGTAGAGTGCTGTGCTGTCATAGCTAATAGCAACCTTAGCCTCTTGGGCTCAAGCAATCCTCTTGCCTCAGCCTTCCCAAGGGGCTGAGACCACAGACACCCACCACGATGTCCAGCTAATTTTTCTATTTTTAGTAGAGTCAGGGTCCCACTCTTGCTCAGGCTGGTCTTGAACTCCTGAATGCAAGCAATCCATCCACCTCAGCCTCCCAAGGTGCTAGGATTACAGGTGTAAGCCACCTCACCTGGCCACAGAGCAAGTTACTTCATTTCTCTACCAGCCTCAGCTTCCTGTGAAGATGGGGATGACAGTTCCCAACTTGGAGGCACAGAGAGGATTTAATGGGGGTGATGTATCAGAAATGCCTGAAACTTAGTAACAGCTGTTATTTCAGAGCAAGGAACATAGCAGGCATTCAACCACAGTTTGCTGAATGAATGAATTGCCCAAACCATCTCCGTCATTCTTATTCACCTTTGTAAAAACTGCAGCCTAAGGAGATGAAGTAGCTTGGTCAACATAACCAAATAATCCTGAGACACAAAGTTAAATGAGATGGAATCTGTCAAAGGACATGATAATGGGCCTCTGGCCCCTGGGCCAGTGCTCCTTCTCTTGTCTGTGCTGCTATTTCTCCATCAGTCTCTTTGATGCCTTGGGTTCAGCTACTTTCAAGGTAACCCAAACGAAATGTAATCTCAGGTGGCCAATCCCAACAGAGGCCATTATTGTGTTAGCGTCATCAGTTAGGGGCAGGCTCTTAAGACCCAGGAAAAGGGTCTGAGAAACCTGAGAGGGTGCCTGTGGCTCAGTTGGTAAGGGTGCTGACCCTATATACTGAGGGTGACAGGTTTGAACCCAACCCCGGCCAAACTACAATAGAAACCTAAGAAATAAGCCATACCCAAGAGAAAGATAAAAGCATATTCATTTCCTTCTTCCAAGCTGAAAGAAAAGGAAGATAGTGGGATTAGCTCAAATGACAAGACAGAGTCCACGGGGAGAGGGGGGACCACTCTCACATGGAAATGTGCTGACATCATCTTTGAAAAGACTCTGGGTCTCGCCTGTCTTGGCCATGAATCGGGTGAGTGCCCGCTCCACATCACGCCTCTGGGATGCGGCCTTCTCTCGCAGGACCTGGTAATCCGACACAGGCTCACGGTATGTCTATAAGAGAATAATCAAGATACTGGGGTAATGCCAACGTACAATTCTGCTGGCCTCAAGTCCCTGCCTTACTGTTATTTAGTCAAGAAATACTAAATACTGCTATGCCCTTCCACCCTCTAAAATGACCCACGACTATTATTTAGAGCAGAGAATTCCAAAATGGAAGAGCAGAAATGTTCCTAGTTCTTAATATTTTTAATCTTAAAAACTAAGAAACGTATGAATATTTACTATAGAGATCAACTCTGGGCCTTCATTCAGCTCCTTGGACAGTTGGTCTCAGATGTAAGGGACACAACCTAAAGGAAGAATGGGAGTCACCAGGGACACCTGACAGGGATCACATAATGTGATACCCTATGGCACGGAGGTGGATGCCGATATGGACTTGTAATCACACCATCCTGTTCTCTTAAATCAACCCTCACAATGTGGACACATTGTCCCCAAGATTCCCTCAAACAAAAAGAGACTAAAGATATTATTGTAAATGCAAGTAAACAAGAAGATAGCAGGCTGCGACTATTGCTCCTAATTATGAGCTTGTTAGTAATCAAGTTACAAAGGGAAAAACAATTGAGAGCTAATCAGAACAAAAGTTAGCCAAAACACTTTAAATGGTAATGGCAATGGTAACAGTGAGCAAAAAGTCATCATCTTTTTTTGAGATAAAGAGTCTCATTTTGTCCATCTTGTGTGTGGCATCACAGCTCACAGCAACCTCAAACTCCTGGGCTCAAGTGATCCAATTGCTTCAGTCTCCCAAGTAGCTGGGACTAGTTACCCACCACAATGCTTAGCTATTTTTATTTATTTGTTTTTAGAAACAGAGTCTTACTTTATCACCCTCGGTAGAGTGCTGTGGTGTCACAGTTCACAGCAACCTCCAGCTCTTGGGCTTAGGTGATTCTCTTGCCTCAACCTCCTGAATAGCTGGGACTACAGGTATCCACCACAATGCCTGGATTTTTTTTTTTTGTTGTTAGTTTGGCCGGGGCCGGGTTTGAACCCACCACCCTTGGTATATGCAGCTGGCGCCCGACCCACTTAGCCACAGGCGCTGCCCACTTGGCTATTTTTAGAGATAGGGTCTCACTCTTACTCAGGCTAGTCTCAAACTCCCGAGGTCAGACAATCCACCTGCCTCAGCCTCCCAGAGTACTAGGATTATAGGCAGGGGGCACCACACCTGGCCAAAGTAACTACTATTCTTCATGATGAAGAATAAAAGTTTTTTGTTGTTGTTTTTTTTTTTTTTTTAGAGACAGAGTCTCACTTTATTGCCCTCAGTAGAGTGCTGTGGTGTCACAGCTCATAGCAACCTCCAAGTCCTGGGCTTAGGCGATTCTCCTGTCTCAGCCTCCCAAGTAGCTGGGACCCAGGCTCCCGCCACA
>CAUYQV010028169.1:0-14345 GCA_963574575.1 Galagoides demidoff | reverse complement strand
ATAGCCAGGTGTTGTGGTGGGTGCCTGTAGTCCCAGCTACTCGGGAGGCTGAGGCAAGAGAATCACCTAAGCCCAGGAGTTGGAGGTTGCTGTGAGCTGTGACGCTACAGCACTCTACCCTACTGAGGGCAAAATAGTGAGACTCTGTCTCAAAAAAATAAATAAATAAAAGACATCATTCTTAAGGGCCCACCCACCCCTGATGTTCTGGTGAATTTGAGCATCTAGATTTGCAATCACAACAAGAAGAGGGCATGGAAGTGATAGGAACATGGGCATTAGAATCAGAAAACCCTGGGATTGAATCCCAGCAATGCCACTTACTGGTTATGTACATTTTTGAGTGGAGTCATTTCTCCTTGAACCTCAGTTTAGTCTTCTCTATAAGAGTGGATCAGAAGCCCTAATACATAACGGATTTCATGTATTAAAATTAGATACCACTTATGTACCTTTTGCTTGTACATAGCAGGGACTCCATAAAGAGATATACCCAGCAAATGTGTAGACTAAGAGACCTATCTCCCATCTGCTCATGTTATTTTCTCCCTCCCACAAAGCAGAGAAGCCCTGACTGATGGCTTCTGATTAGTGCTGCCTAGAGTCATCTTCTCCCTAACCTATCTCTTATGCCCTTCTGAAACTCCCTGGGACCTGCTGGCATGTCAGGGAACTCAGAGACTTCTGGGCAAAGCAGAAGATCTAGAGACCCACCCAGGATTAGAGAACCTGGGCTTTCCCCCTGGATTTCACACTTAACAACAGGCACCTGTTGAATGCTGGATTCAGGTGAGACTATACTTTCCTAGAAGCAGGGCTGTGGCCAGGTTGGTTTTTGTTTCTCCATATAGGTACCAGGTGCTGATGTAGGAAAACTTGGTTTATAATTTCTTTAGTGACCCCCCCCCCGCCCGCCCCGTGGCACCTATGCTCAGTGGGTAGGGCGACAGCCATACACACCCAAGCAGGCAGGTTGGAACCCAACCCAGGCCAGCTAAAATAGCAATGACAACTGCAACAAAAAAATAGCCAGGTGTTGTGGTGGGCATCTGCAGTTCCAGCTACTTGCGAGACTGAGACAAGAGAATCACTTGAGCCCAAGAGTTTGAGGTTGCTGTGAGCTGTGATGCCACAGCACTCTACCAAGGGTGACATAGTGAGACTCTATCTCTAGAAAATAATAAATATTTCTTTAGACCCTAGATGGCCAATTCTTGGCCCAAGTATGGAAAGCACCCCCACTTTGCAATCTTAGGGCAGGGTTTCCTGGGAAATTGAATGTGAGACAAAGATGTGCATATAGGAAATTTACTGGTAATGCTTTCAGGAGCATCAGCGGTGGGAGGGAAGGAAACAAGATAAGGCCAAAAGAAATTGAGTTATGATATAGGTGTAACACAGACCTCAATGGATGCCACAAGCAGCTCCAGAACTGGAGTTACCTATGTAGTGCTGTCTCGCACTGTTGACTTCCATGTTGACTAGAACCCTTAAGCCAAGGGTAAGTCCCATAGAGGAACTCAGACCAGTTGCCTCAACAACATTCCCAGCAGCTAGGGGAATGACAGCTCAGACCTGAAGCAGTAAAGCCGCAACACTTCATACCATGTACTCATGCAGACATTGCCAATCAATGACAGCATCCCTACTCCCCGCCAGGGAGGGGGTTCAAAATCTCCCTGAAGACTGCTCCAGACAGCCATCAGAAACCCATAAGGGCAGGAATGTTAGGGGAAACATGTTTGTCATCTAACACAGAGTCAGAAACTGAGACTCAAAGAAGAGACACTTGCTCAGGTAAGTTAAAAGCAGAGGCAGGACTAGAATCGGACTCCCACTGAAACTGGTGCTTGAGACCTGTGCAGATTTAAAGTTGAATTAGGCAGCTCTCATAGCTCAGTGCTTAGGGCATCAGCCACATACATTGAGGCTGGCAGGTTTGAACCAGGCCTGGGCCAGCTAAAACAACAATGACAACTGTAACAACAAAAAAAAATAGGCGGGGAAAAAAAAAATAACCAGGCATTGAGGTGGGCACCTATAGTCCCAGCTACTTGAGAGGCTGAGCCAAGAGAATTGCTTGAGCCCAAGATTTTGAGGTTGCTATAAGCTATGACGCCATGGCTCTCTACCCAGGGTGACAGCTTGAGACTCTGTCTAAAAAAAAATTTTTTTAAAATTAATCATAATAAAAGAAAGAGTTGAATTCCTCAGTTATACTGGCCATATTTCAAGTGCTCAGTAGCCACATGTGGCTAGTAGCTGTCACACAAATGAGTACAGATTATAGAAAAGCTCTATCACCTCAGAAGATTCTATTAGCCAGTACCTCCCTAGACCCACCACCTTATGCTGCCTCTCTGTCCTCAAAAGTTAAGGCATCCCCCAAATACCTTTGTTTCCCTCAGAACCCTGTCAAGGGATAACAACAGTAAGTTATCAGAAGGGATACATGTGAAGGAGCTGACTTGGCACCTGTGGCTCAAGCAGCTGGGGCGCCAGCCACATACACCTGAGCTGGCGGGTTCGAATCCAGCCCAGGCCCGCCAAACAACAATGACAGCTGCAACTAAAAAGTGGCCAGGTGTTGTGCCTGTAGTTCCAGCTACTTGGGAGGTGGAGGCAGGAGAATCAATTGAGCCCAGAAGCTGGAGGTTGCTGTGAGCTGTGATGCTACAGCTTTCTACTGAGGGTGACAAAAGTGACACTCTGTCTCTTAAAAAAAAAAAAAAGACATGTGAAGGAGCTTTGTAAATGTGAAATGCCCCAAGTCCCAGCCTCCAAGGCTCAGAGAAGGCCTGTTCTCTTCAAAAAGAAGCCCTGATTCAGGGCGGTTCCTGTGGCTCAATGAGTAGGGCACCAGCCTCATATACTGAGGGTGGTGGGTTCAAACCCGGCCCTGGCCAAACTGCAACAAGAAAATAGCTGGGTATCGTGGCAGGTGCTTATAGTCCCAGCTACTTCGGAGGCTGAGGCAAGAGAATCACCTAAGCCCAAGAGCTGGAGGTTGCTGTGAGCTCTGACAGCACGGCACTCTACTGAGGGTGACAAAGTACGACTCTGTCTCTAAAAAAAGTCATGATTCATAAGGAAAAATATGAAGTATGATAATTAAGTTCAAGAACTTGCCTCCATGGTGGGCACCTGTAGTCCTGGCTACTTGGGAGGCTGAGGCAAGAGAATTGCCTAAGCCCAAGAGCTAGTGATTGCTGTGAGCTGTGATGCCATGGCACTCTACTGAGGGCAACAAAGTGAGACTCTGTCCCTTAAAAAAAAAAAAAAAACTTGCCACCAACGTTGGCAGCTCTGTACAAACAACTTGGTAAGGTATTATAACCTTACATATCTATGTCACACGACTGTGTAAGTGTCAGAATGTGGCAGTGGCTTGCTGAATGGCATTCATTATTGTTGCATGTTTTTTGTGCTGTCATGAGAATGTCAGAGCTTGAATTAGAACAACAAACAAACATTAAATTTCTTGTTAAACTTGGCAAGATTGGAAGTGAAGTCAGGGACATTTTAGTTCAAGTTTATGGGGATAATGAATGCCATGAAGAAAATAGCAGTGTACAACTGATTCAATGTTTGGCTGACATTAGAGAAAACATCACTGATGAAGAGAGGTCAGGGCGTCCTTAACAAACAAAACCGATGAAAACACTGCAAAAATTGGTCAAATTGTGCATCAATATTATCAGCTGACTGTGAGAAGTGTAGCAGACCAAGTAAATATCAATAGAGAAACAGTTAGGAAATCTTTTTTATTTATTTTTGAGACAGAGTTCCTTTTGTCACCCTTCATAGAGTGCCATAGCATCACAGCTCACAGCAACCTCAAACTCTTAGGCTCAAGAGATTCTTTTGACTCAGCCTCCCAAGCAGCTGGGACTACAGGCACTCACCCCAATGCCTGTCTATTTTTAGAGATGAGGTGTTGCTCTTGCTCAGGCTGGTCTCCAACCTGTGAGCTCAGGAAATGTACCCATCTCAGCCTCCCAGAGTGCTGGGATTTCAGGCATAAGCTACACTTTCTGGCCCTTTTTTTGTTCTTTTTTTTGACACGGAGACACAGAGTCTCATTCTGTCACCCTGAGTGAGGTAGAGTACTATGGCATTATAGCTCACGGCAACTTCAAATTCTTGGGCTCAAGCGATCCTCTTGCTTCTGCTTCCCAAGCAGCTGGAACTATAGGCGGCTGCCACAACACCCAGCTAGTTTTTAGAGATGGGGTCTTGCTCTTCCTCTTGCTAAGGCTGGTCTTGAACTCGTGACCTCAAGCAATCTACCCACCTTGGCCTCCCAAAGTGCTAGGATTACAGGTGTGAACCACCACACCCAGTTCTGTCAAGACATTATGGAGAAGCAAGATGATGTTTTGAGCCATGTTATCACTGGTGATGAAACACAGGCATACCACTATGACCCTGAAACAAAGAGTCAAAGTGTACAATGGAAGTCAGCCAATTCTCTATGACCAAAAATGATCTGTCAGTCCAAACCAAGAATCAAAACGATGTTGCTAAACATTTTTTTTTTCTTTAGAGACAGAATCTCACTTTGTCGCCCTTGGTAGAATGCATGGTGTCACACAGCTCACAGCAACCTCCAACTCCTGGACTTAGATGATTCTCTTGCCTCAGCCTCCTGAGTAGCTGGGACTACAGGCGCCCGCCACAATGCCTGGCTATTTTTTTTGTTGCAGTTTGGCCGTGTCTGGGTTTTAACCTGCCACCCTCAGTATATGGAGCTGGTGCCCTACTCACTGAGCCACAGGCGCCTCCCTAATTTTTGTTGTTGTTGTTGTTGTTGTTGGGGAATCATTGAAGAACCAGGTTGCTAAACTTGTTCGATATCAAGTGGATTATTCATTACGAATTTATATCAACAAGATGAACAGTTATCCAAGTTTACCATTTGGAAGTGCTAAAGGCTGCATGAAAAGGTTAGAAAAAAACAACCTAAACTTTTTACCAACAACTCATGGCTCTTGCATCATGACAACGCACCAGCTCACATGGCACTGTCTGTGAGGGAGTTTTTAGCTAGTTAACAAATAACTATATTGGAGCACCCTCTCTGTTCCCCTGATCTGCCTCTCCCACTGACTTTTTCTTTACCAGAATAAAGAAAATCCTGAAAGACATTTTGATGACATTTAGGACACCAAGGGTAATATGACAACAGCTCTGATGGCCATTCCAGGAAAAGAGTTCCAAAATTGCTTTAAAGGGTGGACTAGGCACTGGCATTGGCACACAGCTTCCCAAGGGGAAGATGATTGTAGTGCTTTCAACAATGAGATATATGGCACTTTTTCAGGATGAGTTCGCAAACTTAATTGTCACACCCTGTGTACAGTTCATTCTTCATTCATTTAATGAAGGGTTCATTATTCATTTATTGGGTTCATTCTAGAGTCAGGCATGGAGCTGTGCACTGAGTTAGGTCCTAAGGATACCAAGATGAATTAGGCACAGTCCTTGTCCTCAGGATTTTCACAGTCTAGGGGGTAAAACACAAGGTTGAGAGCATTGAGGAGGGAAACCTGAAGAATGTGTGTGATTTGTCAGCCAGGTACATGCTCCTGTAGCCACCAAGGACAGTGACCAGGTGTAAGCCGATTTTGTCCCCCAGGGGACAGCTGGTAGTGTCTGGAGACTTTTGGTCCAATCATTGTTGGGAGTGAGGTGCACGTAGGGCCTGCTGGCATGTAGTGGGTGGAGTTGAGGGGTGCTGCTCAAGATTCTGTATGCACAGGACAGCTCCCCTCAAATGAAGGTAAAAAGTGTCAAGGTGGAGAAACCCTGGGTAGGGACCACCCTGGACCACACTGGGATCTTTATTCTGACTGTCCCTAGAGGGGAAGGTGAGTGCACAGGGAATTCATAAGTCAGTTTAGACTTTGTCTTGAGGCCTTCAGTGTGGGAAAAGAATCCTCATAACCCTGACAGGGGAGTACAGGCATTTTTTTCTATCACCCTCAGTAGAGTGCCATGGCGTTACACAGCTCACAGCCACCTCCAACTCCTGGGCTTAGGCGATTGTCTTGCCTCAGCTTCCCGAGTAGCTGGGACTACAGGCACCCACCACAATGCCTGGCTATTTTTTTGTTGCAGTTTGGCCGGGACCGGGTTTGAACCCGCCACCCTCAGTATATGGGGCCAGTCCCCTACCCACTGAGCCACAGGTGCCACCCAGGAGTACAGCCATTTTAAAAAATCAGGTCAGAAACCAGCAATTGCCTCCCCAGATTCCTGGAGTGCCTCTCAGCCAGAGTTCCTGGAAACACCCTACCCACAGGCCTGACCCTAAGGATACGCCCACAATCCTGACCTGTCCTAGAGAAGAGCCCCAGGTGTACTCCAGGCTCACTGCCCCATTCCAGCTACACTGATGAAGCTAATCAAAGTCTTTAATAATTTTGTGTGTGTGTGTGTGTGTGTGTGTGTGTGTGTGTGAAACAATTGTGTGGGAAGGGAGCTGACACCTGGTCCGTGTCAGTCCCCTTTTCCCCTCTATTAAAGTCTTTTCTTGTCCCTGGACTAAACTGTCGTTTTTGTGGAGCATCACCCCAGTTCTATGCCAGAACTTCTTACTCAGGAAGACACTAGAATTTTAATCAGTTTAGTGGTGGGATTGAATGTGTATTTTATTTATTTATTTATTTATTTATTTATTTATTTGCAGTTTTTGGCTGGGGCTGGGTTTGAACCCGCCACCTTTGGAATATGGGGTTGATGCCCTACTCCTTTGAGGCTTTGAACCACAGGTGCCACCCTATTTAATTTATTTTTTGAGACAGCCTCTCGCTCAGTTGCCCTGGGGTTAAATTCATAGCTCACAGCAACCTCAAACCTCATGCAATCCTCTAGGCTCAGCCTCCCAAGTAGCTGGGACTACAAGTGCCTGCCACAACACCTGGCTATTATTTTTGAGATGAAGTTTCGCTGTGGCTCAGGCTGGTCTCGAACTCGTGAGCTCAGGCAATCTGTCTGCCTCAGCCTGTCAAATGCTGGAGGATTACAGGTGTGAGTCACCATGCCTGGCTGAATGTGTATTTTTTTTTTTTGAGACAGAGTCTTACTATGTCACCCTCAGTAGAGTGCTATGGAGTCACAGCTCACAGCAACCTAAAACTCTCGGGCTCAAATGATTCTCCTGCCTCAGCCTCCCAAGTATCTGGGACTATAGGCACTGCCACAATACCCAGTTATTTTTTCGTTGTAGTTGTCATTGTTGTTTGGGAGGCCTAGGCTGGGTTCAAACCCTCCAGCTCCAGTGTATGTGGCTGGCACCATAGCTGCTGAGCTACATGTGCTGAGTCTAAATGTATAATTTACATCTTTTTATTTTTATTTATTTATTTTGAGACAGAGTCTCAAGCTGTTGCCCTGGGTAGAGTGCTGTGGCATCACAGCTCACAGAAACCTCCAACTCTTGGGCTTAAGTGATTCTCTTGCCTCAACTTCCAAGTAGCTGGGATTACAAGCACCCACCACAACACTCGGCTATTTTTTTGTTTTCTTTTTTTTTGTAGAGCTAGAGTCTCACTTTATCACCCTCAATAGAGTACCATGGCATCACACAGCTCACAGCAACCTCCAACTCCTGGGCTTAGGCGATTCTCTTGCCTCAGCCTCCTGAGCAGTTGGGACTACAGGTGCCTGCCACAAGGCCCGGCTATTTTTTTGTTGCAGTTTGGCCAGGGCCAAGTTTGACACTGCCACCCTCAGTATATGGGGCTGGCGCCCTACTCACTGAGCCACAGGGCACAGGGGCCACCTTGGCTATTTTTTTGTTGCAGTTGTCATTGTTGTTTTAACTGGCCCAGGCCAGTTCCAACCGCCTCTCTATGTGGGCAGAAATGTAAACACTGAACTATGGGTGCCGCCCTTTTTTTTTTTTTTTTTTGAGAGAGAGTCTCACTATGTCACCCTGGGGTTGAGTGCCATGGCCTCATAGCTCACAGCAACCTCAAACTCTTGGACTCCAGTGGTCCTCTTGTCTCAGTCTCCTGAGGACTACAACTGGGACTGTAGTCTTGGGACTACAAGTGCCTACCACAATACCTACCTATTTTTAGAGATGGGGTCTCAATCTTGCTTAGGCTGATCTCAAACTCCTGAGCTCAAGCAATCCACTCACTTCAGCCTCCCAAGTTCTAGAATTACAGGCATGAGCCACTGCATCCAGCCCTGAACATGTTTTTTTTTTTTTTTTTTTTTTTTTCTGAGACAGTTTTAAGACAGTTGCCCTAGGTAGAGTGTCATGGTGTCATAGCTCACAGCAACCTGAAACTAACTCTTGGGCTTAAGTGATTCTCTTGCCTCAACCTCCCAAGTAGCTGGGACTACAGGCACTGGCCATAATGCCTGGCTATTTTTTTGTTGTAGTTGTCATTGGTTTTGCTGGCCAGGGCAGGGTTCAAACCTGCCAGCCTTGGTGTACGTGGCCGGCGCCCTACCACTGTGCTACAGATGCTGCCCTGAATTTTTTTTTTTTTTTTGAGACAGAGCCTACACTTGTACACCCGTCTTCATAGCGGCATCATTCCCAGTAGCAAACAAGGAAAATAACCCAAATGTCTATCAACAGATGAATGGATATGGGCTGGGTGTGGTAGCTCATGCCTGTAATCCCAGCACTTGGGAGGTCGAGGAGGGGTGGATTGCCTGAGTTCACATGTTCGAGACCAGCCTGAGCTAGAGCAAGACCTTATCTCTAAAAATAGCTGGGCATTGTGGCAGGCACCTGTAGCCCCAGTTACTTGGGAGGCTGAGGCAAGAAAATCGTTAAAACACAAGAGTTTGAGGTTGCTGTGAGCTATGACACCACAGCACTGTAGTAAGCATGACAAGTGAGACTCTGTCCCCACCAAAAAGAACAGATGAATGGATAAACTAAATGTGCTGTATACACACAATGGAATATCATTCAACCTTAAAAATGAATGAGATTCTCATTCATGCTACAACATGCATGAATCCTGAAAACATCATGCTGAGTGTAATAAGCCAGACACAAGAGGACAGACATGGTAACCACAAAGAGGTACCTAGAACAGGCAAGTTTACAGACCCAGAAAGTAGAATGGTGGTTGCCAGGAGCTAATCACACAGTTAAAAAATGGATAAAATGGGTTCGGTGTGTAGGGTGCTGTCTACATATACCGAGGCTGGCAGGTTGGAGCCTGGCTCGGGCCTGGTAAACAACAATAACAACAAAATAACCGGGCATTGTGGTGGGTGCCTGTAGTCCCAGCTACTAGGGAGGCTGAGGCAAGAGAATCTCTTAAGCCGTAGAGTTTTTTTTTTTTTTTTAAGAGACAGAGTCTCACTTTGTTGCCCTCAGTAGTGTGCCATGGCGTCACAGCTCACAGCAACCTCCAGCTCTTGGGCTTGGGCAATTCTCTTGTCTCAGCCTCTCAAGTAGCTGGGACTACAGGCGCCCACCACACACCCGGCTATTTTCTTTTTTTTTTTTGGTTGCAGTTTGGCCGGGGCCGGATTTGAACCCTCCACTCTCAGTATATGGGGCTGGTGCCCTACTCACTGAGCCATAGGTGCCGCCCTTAAGCCATAGAGTTGAAGGTTGCTGTGGGCTGAGACACCAGGGCACTCTACCGAGGGCAACATAGTGAGACTCTGTCTCAAAAAAAGGTTCAAATGGTAAATTTTACACTATATATTTTACCACAATAAAAAATATTAAGTGAGGTCATTCTATAAGGTCTCTTAGCATTAGCCAAATATTTATTATTATCACTTTTTTCCTAGATGTGGTTTAATAAAGGGAGAAACCAAGAGCAGAAACAGACAAGTAAGCTAACCTTGTCTGTGGCCTGGGTCCCTATGCACGGGGGTCTCTGGACTACAAACACTGTAACTAGGAGGCTCCCACACTCCTAGCAGGGTAGGGGCTACAGCAGTCCACCCACTGGGGAGCCCTTCTCAGACCCTGAAGTCCTGTCCTTTGTCTTAACAGGGCAGAAATTTCCGGGTCTGAGGTGTTTTGCATTTGGTATCTTAAATACTGACCTATTCCCGCAGATGCTAAACCACAGATATGCTTCCTCTGAAACTCCACTGGGCAGGTAGAAAATCAGTAAACCTGACCCCACCAGCCTTTGTTTCATAATTAGTATTTTATTTCTGTGTACAGAGAAAATAGCCGAACACCTGCTCGCAGTGGCGTCAGTTGCCGGCAGAATGCCTTTGTACAAAGTACATACTTTATTTGTATGATTTTAGAGGAAAGATCTTGAGGAGTCTCTCAGTCCCACCCTTTCATTTGGAAGCCAATAGAGAAACCTCAGAGAGGTAAACAGACTTGAGAGCATGTAGGAGTTGGGGGTGGTATGAACCTAGAGGGCTACTTTCTTTTTCTTTCTTTCTTTTTTTTTTTTTTAATAGAGACAGGGTCTCACTTTATTGCCCTCGGTAGAGTGCTGGAGTGCCACACAGCTCACAGCAACCTCCAACTCCTGGACTCAGGGGATTCTCCTGCCTCAGCCTCTGGAGTAGCTGGGACTACAGGCGCCCGCCACAACACCTGGCTATTTTTTTGTTGCAGTTTGGCTGGGGCCAGGTTAGAACCTGCCACCCTCGGTATATGGGTCTGATGCCCTACTCACTGAGCCATAAGTGCTGCCCCCTAGAGGGCTACTATTTGTAACTTGGGCAAGTTTTTTTAACGTCTGGAAGCCTCATTCTCCCACAGTAAAATGAGGATAATACTTTTTTTTTTTCCTTTTTTGAGATAGAATCTCACTCTGTCACCTTGGGTAGAGTGCCCAGGTGTCATCATAGCTCACAGTAACCTCAAACTCTTGGGCTCAAGAGATCCTCATGCCTCAGCCTCCCGTGTACCTGGGACTATAGGCACCCACCTCAATGCCCAGCTAGTTTCTTCTACTTTTAGTAGAGATGGGGTCTTATTCTTGCTCAGGCTGGCCTCGAACTCCTGGGCGCAAGCAAATCCTCCCATCTTGGCCTCCTAGAGTTTTAGGATTACAGGCATGAGCCACCATGCCTGACCAGAGGATAATACTTTCTTCTTGAAGATCTACTGAGGAACGGTGACCATGGTGGAGTTTCAAGTTGAAGGGAGGCTCAGTGAGCACCACCTCAGAAATTCCTGTCTATACCAGCTGTCTATTCACTCACTTAACATGGGTTACAGACTCCTGGACACGTGCCCCTTTTTTTTTTTTGCGACAGTCTCTTTTTGTCGCCCTTAGTATAGTGCTGTGCTGTCATAGCTCACAGCAACCTCAAACTCTTGGGCTCAAGCAATTCTCTTGCCTCAGCTTCCTGAGTAGCTAGGAGTACAGGTGCCTACCAAAACACCCGGCTATTATTAGAGATGAGGTCTTGCTCTTGCTCAGGCTGGTCTCGAACTCGTGAGCTAAGGCAATCCAACCACCTCAGCCTCCCAGGCTAGGATTGCAGGCGTGAACCAGTGCACCTGTCACTGACATGTGTCCTTAACTGATGTTGGTGTATGTTGGTTAGTTTTGTTCTTTGCCCAGAAAGCAACTCTGACCCACTCTGGTCCAACAGTTAAGGCTGTACCTCGAATATTACTATCATTTAATACATGTTCCTGGAATAAATGGCCCTCTGGAGTCACTGAGGGGAGAAGCAAGTCTTGTCTATTCAAATCCACACGAAACAGGCTTGGCGCCCCTGCCTCAGTGAGTAGAGCCCCAGCCACATACACCGAGGCTGGCAGGTTTAGCCCAGGCCAGCTAAACAACAATGACAACTGCAACAAAAAAAAAAGTAGCCAGGCATTGTGGCAGGTGCCCATAGTCCCAGCTACTCAGGAGGCTGAGGTAAGAGAATTGCTTAAGCCCAAGAGTTGGAGGTTGCTGTGAGCTGTGGCGCCACAGCACTTTATTGAGGGCTACATAGTGAGACTCTGTCTCAAAAAAAAGACAAAACAGTCGTGTTGGTCTCATTCTGTAAATTATTTTGTTAACAGTTGAGAAGCCACCAAAATTTAGCTAGGTGGGACCACAGTAAGTAGCTCATACCTCCAGGGTCTGGGGAAAAAAGAGTAAATAAATACCAGCTTTTGTAATGGCACCTTTACAGCCAGCTCCTTGAACAAACATCAATAACCCCTACGTGTTTTTTATTAACCCTTTCCCTTAACTAACTTCTTGACCTTTGATGTTGTTTCCCAGGAATGGTGGGTTTTCTGCAAGACAAAAGAGTTGATATTGTGGAGGCCCCTGGGCAGACTACTGGTTGCCAAGAATCACCACAGGCATAGACCTGCCCCAAAGCACATGACCCCTCCTTAAAAAGTCGGTGATCTCCACCAGTATGGAAGACTGATATGAAGCAAATTCTCTGAGATTTCTGTTGTATTAAAAAATTCCTTGGCAGCCTAGTACAGTGGCTCACACCTATAATCCTAGCACTCTGTGAGGCTGAGGTGAGAGGATCACTTGAGATCAGGAACTTGAGACCAGCCTGAGCAAGAGTGAGACCCCATCTCTACTAAAACAGAAAACATTAGCCAGGCCTGATGGTGTGTGTTTATAGTCCCAGATACTCAGGAGGCTGAGGCAAGAGGATCCCTTGAGCCGAGGAGTTTGAGGTTGCTGTTAAGCTATGATGATACCACCACTGCACTCTATCGGGGCAATAGAGTGAGACTCGGTTCCCCCCTCAAAAAAAAAGAATTCTTTGAATCATCGTGTTGAAGCAGGGTGGCAATATGTGTTTCTAATTTGGCATGGTCCTGCCTTGTGGCAGTCTATCCACCCAGTTTCTTGACAACCTTTTTCTGTCTTTTTTTTGTTTGTTTGTTTTGTGTTTTTGAGACAGAGTCTCTGTTGCCCAGACTAGAGTGCAGTGACATCTTCATAGCTCACTGGAACGTCAAACTCTTGGGCTCAAGGGATATTCCTCCCAATAGGTGTGGGACTATAGGTGCATGCCATTATGCTCTGCTAATTTTTTTTTTTTTTGAGACAGAGTCTCACTTTGTCACCCTTAGTGGAGTGCTATGGCATCACAGCTCACAGCAACCTCAAACTCCTGGGCTCAAGTGATCCTCTTGCCTTAGGCTCCCAAGTAGCTGGGTCTACAGATACCTGCCACACACCTGGCCATTTTTTTAGAGACAGGGTCTTGTTTTTGCTGAGGCTGGTCTCAAATTCCTGAGCCCAAGTGATCTACCCTGCTCAGCTTCCCATACTGCTAGGATTACAGGCGAGAGCCACTGCACCTGAAATTTTTTTTTTATTAGGTTTTACTATTGCTTAGCCTGGTCTCAAACACCAGGGCTCAAGCAATCCTCCCACCTCAGCCTCTCAAAATTCTAAGACTACACATGTGAGCACCATGCCCAGCAATAACCTTTTTAAAAAAATTCTTGGGGGAGCTCAGAGTCCATAGCTCAGGAGCTAGGGCGCCCGTCGCATACACTGGAGCTGGTGGGTTCAAACCCAGCAGGGCCTGGTAAACAACAATGACAACTACAACCAAAAAAATAGCCAGGCGTTGTGGCAGGTGCCTGTAGTCCCAGCTACTTGGGAGGCTGAAGCAAGAGAATCACTTAAGCCCAAGAGTTGGAGGTTGGTGTGAGCACTGAGGGCAACATAGTGAGACTCTGTCTCAAAAAAATATATATTTTTTTATTGGTATGTTATTATACATATTTTTAGTTACATGTGATATTTTGATACAATGTATAATGATCAAATCAGGGTAATGAAGGTATCTATCATCTTCCAGATGTGTCTTTTCCCATACAAGTACTAACCTGGCCCAACCCTGCTTAGCTTTCAAGGTCAGACAAGATTCGACATGTTCAGTGTGATGTGATCCTAGACAAGTATTTATCTGTTCTTCGTATTGGGACCACTACAGCAATTCTCTTCTAGTCATTTTATTTTATTTTATTTTATTTTTTGAGACACAGTCTCAAGCTGTCGCCCTGGGTAGAGTGCTCTGGCATCACAGTGTAAGAGCCAGACCAGCGCCATCTTGTCACAAGCTCTGTTAAACCGCAGGGCCACTCCTTGCTGCCTCCCCCCACCTGCTGCTCAGCCATTAAGCCGTTGATTGAGACACCTTAGGCAGACAGCTGCCATACCACCATAATAGGAAATAAGTATCAGTTCCCTTGAACAACTGCCATAATAGGTAATGAGTTTCAGTCCCTGGAACACCTCCCATAGTAGGCAAAAGGTTTCTACTGGAATTCAGGTATTCTCCTTCAACTACCTAATTAGGCTACACCACCTCTAGCCCCGGTTAAGAAATCCCCACCCCTCACCTGTACCAATCCAAATCCTCCTTTCCTAGTGAAATCACTAACCACC
>CAUYQV010028168.1:0-21731 GCA_963574575.1 Galagoides demidoff | reverse complement strand
TCCCAGCTACATGGGAGGCGGAGGCAGGAGACTCACTTGAGCCCAGGAGTGGGAGGTTGCTGTGAGCTATGATGTCACAGCACTCTACCCAGGGTGACAGATTGAGGCTCTGTCTCAAAAAAAAAAAAAAGATTTTTATGCAAAAGCACCTATTTTTAAAGGAAAATTAGAATGTATATGTGATACAGACCAAACTGTCTCTGGGCATATCCTGCCCTATGACCACCTATTTACAGTGTCTGTTAATGGGGCCTGATTCTGCTGTTAAAGCATTTGCTCTCAGGGCTGGAAAAATACATGTGTTTTAGAGGCAGTAGAACTTGCCATGCCTTGGCAGGCTGGGGCACAGTTCTGTGGTACATTGGACAGGTGAGGGGGAAGAAAAGAGGAAGTGTTGGTTTCCAGATGCTAATCGGGAATTGGGGACAAACCAGTTTGGATGAGGTGTGTGAGGCTTCTTTCTATATCCCGAGAAAGATAAAGAGGGCACCATTTTGGAAACAGAACCAAAGATAGAAGAGATAGTGTGGCCTTGGGCTTATAAATGGGGAGACTTAGGCACAGTGAGGTAAGTGTGCTGTTGGTCAGAAACCACCCCCAAATGGTGGTAGAGGTGGCAGGATGGTCAGAGCCATGGCAAACCTTCCCCCTTCCTCTTTTCTGCTTTGAATTTCAAGATGTAACCGAAGGTACAGGGGTATCCCTGGTGGGGAAGGCACCTGGATTATGGTTTTAGTGACATCTCTGGCTACCATCCTTCTAGGTAGAAGAACACATCCTTCCAAATTGCAGCACAAGAAAGTTAATTCATTCTTCCTGGCGTTCATTGATTTAGTCACTTACGTGGTTTTTTTTCTGTTTTTGTTTTTGTTTTTTGCAGTTTTTGGCTGGGGCCGGGTTTGAACCTGCCACCTCCGGTATGTGGGGCTGGCACCCTACTCCTTTGAGCCACAGTCACTTACTTGTTAATTCAACAAATATATTAAAGCCAGGCACTGTTCTAGGTGCTGGGGATAGTGAAGACCAAGAAAGATTTATAGTCACGCATCACTTAATGATAGAGACAGGTTCTGAGAAATGTGTCATTAGGGGATTTCATCATTGTACAAACATAAGAGTACAACTGCACAAACCTGGATGGTGCAGCCTGCTGCACACCTAGGCTGTGTGGTGTGGCCTATTGCTCCTGGACCACACACCTAGCAGCATGTTACTAGACTGGGCACTCCAGGCAACTCTAACACAATGAGAGGTGTCTGTGTATTATAAACACATCTAAATGTGGAAATAGGACAGTAAAATCTGAGATCATAATTCTTAGGTGACCACCATTCTACATTTGGTCCATCATAGACCAAAACATTATGCAGTGCATGACTGAACCTGCCCTCCTGGAGCTTCTATTTAGGGCAAACCATAAGCAAATGTATATAATTAAGAACACAAATTAGCTTCAGATACTACTCGGTGGCCTCACCCCAATAGGATGGGTCCATTTGATACTTTGGTCCAGCTTTTCAGAAACTGTGTCTCAATGTTGGTTTGCTAGGACTGCCGTGGCAAAGTACCACAGACTGGGTAGCTTAATCAGAGATTTGTGTTCTGTTCTGGAGACTAGAAGTCCAACATCAAGGTTTCAGCAGGAGTGGTCTCTTCTGAGACCTCTCTCCTTGCCTCGTAGCTGGCCTCTCCAGATTCATAAGGAGTTCTTTCTTTATGTGTTTCTGTGTCCAAAATGTCCCCTTTTTGATGAGGACTACAGTCATATTGGATTAGGGCTCCCTACCAACCACATTTTGACTTGATGACCTATAGAGACCCTGTTTCCAAATAAGGCCCCATTCTGAGATCCTGGGTGTCAGGACTTCAGCTTATGGATTTAGTTTGGGAGCGACAGAGTTCGGCCTGTGACACCTCATGGAGAGAGCCACCATGTGTGATTGCACCGGGGTGGGTGGGGGCTCTCAGTGAAGGGGACAAGAAAATGGTGCCACATGTCTCCTCACCACAAGGCTCTTTCCGTGAACTCCCGTGAAGAATGCAAAGGTCAGACTTGCTTGTCACATGTGCCCCTCCCAGCACAGGACCTTCAAATCAGCATTGGAGCTTGGCAGCTCTCTGGCTGCAGTCACAGAGCAGGAAGCCCAGGCCGTGGGGCTCTGTCCTCAGCCTGGCGCCGTGATGTAATCAGAGCCTGCTTTTCATCCTCGCTCTCGAGGAAGGCCAGATGGGCCACCTTTTTGATCATCATAACCTTGACGCAGAAGAATAATTTATCCATGCCCCCAGATGAGGAAATTGCAAACTATTATTTATGAAGGCGAGCTGGTGAGCCATAATTCTGGCCCTGCATCTTTAGATGTGCTGGCCGAGACAGTGGTAGTGGGGGGGTGGGGGGGGCAGGATGCCAGTGATGTTTGATAATAAAACAGCACATAGTGCTTGTGAGACAGAACTGTGGGGTGCAGGGCTTGGGGCCCCATGAGAGAGATTTCAGAGAAGGATTATTCTAGAAGTTGACCCAAATTGTTCTTCTTTGTATTCCTGTCAGGAGTGAGAGGACAAAACCCCCCACAAAAATGCAGGGAGGTTGGAGGGAAAGGGGATGTTGAACATCAGTGTGGGGAGGGAGAAGTAGAGATTGGAGATTGTAGCCTTGTTTCAGAACACTGGGGAGGCTGTATAGATGGGCCCCACCTTTGGAGCCAGCCAGCCTTGGGTTTCAGTCCTGACTCTATTGCTTCTTATGTGGTAAGTGCTATTGGGGAGGTCAGGTAATGTTTCTAAATTGCAGTTTATTCATCTGTACAATGGAAATAAGAACAAATCTTTCCAAGTGTTGCCTCCAGTTAACATGAGATAATGCAGGTATGATTATCTGGTCTATGGGACCAACTTCAATTAAGGGGAATTATTAAGGATGTAGCTCCAGAACCAAGTTTGGCCTGACATTGCAGCTCTCTTCCTCACTGGCTGTGTGACCTTGGGTAAGTCACTTCACCTCTCTGGGCCTCCATGTTTCTTGTCTGCCAAATGGGTACAATACGATTCCTGTTTCACAGAGTGGTCATGAGGGTTGAACGAATGAATGGAAAAAGATTTTAGAATAGTGCTTGCCTCATAGGAAGTGCTCAGTAAACACTGGCTGTTACTATTGCTCTCTAGGCCAAGATTCTTAGCAGTCTTCCTTCCAGAAAGCCATTCTCAACCTTAACTCAGATTTAGAGGCAGCTCATCCCTTAGTGCTGATGCCATCAAACAACATACTTAGTTTAAAAAATCCAAATGGATTTGCATTCATTATGATTTGAAAAATTCCTCCGAACATTCAGAGGTTTCTCCTCAGTTGATAAGATATATGTTCTCAGGAGAGCCACTGGAGCATCTGTCCCCTGCAGAGGAGATGATAGATCCCAACCGTTCTGACTGCCCAGTCCACTAACCTGGATGCATAAACTCCTGAAAAACCCCACCACAAACTCTCAGCCACCAGCCAGAAAGTTCAGCCCAGCAAATGTTTTGCAGCCTCTCAGCAATTTGTGGTTCTACCAAATAAGTGTTTGGTATTGAATTAGTATTCATTTTCTCTAATATGATGTAAAAGTATAATCACATTAGTGACTTTTATAGCACATTAGATTATACATTTGGAACACATCCCTGCCTGAAACAGCTTTTTAAAAAAAGCTAACAACAATAACAAGCGAACCCCACTCACGAGCCCTGGCTTTTCCAGCTGGGCTGCAACAACCTAGATAGAAAATTCTCTGCTCTCTGCCTCTTGGTCCCTACAGGAAAGAATTTTCATTCCACTGCCCTGATTTGTGATGCATTGAATTTAAGACCTTAATAGTGGTTCCAAATGAATGTTTCTTTAATCCCGGGGCAGAAATGTAGGCTGTGGTTGAGATGTAATTAATAGGACTAATTACTCTTCCCTTGCTCCATCTCCTTCATCCCTGTTCCCCAGGAAACCTGGCAGAAGCACCAGGAATGTTCACTTTTTGCTCTGAGATGTTGGTGACCAGAGAAACCAGTCAGTGAGCTCAAAGTCCAACCTCACTCTGAACTTCCTATTTCAAAATATTTTTTTCTTTCTCCCATTAGTTCGTCTAGTTCTGGGACTCCTGGGCTTCCCAAAAAGTTAGATTTTCTAGAACCTGTTTCTAGCTGTAATGGTGACTCAGACAGTTTGTGAAGGTGATGTGATATACTAAAGAAGAGGCAACCCATAGCCTGACTTTCCTGAGTATCTTTCTCTGCAGTGACAGCCTCGCTGATGTCCAAACATGGGAAAGACTCCACATCAGCAGCCCTGCCAGGCCCAAAGCTCAACCTCAACAGACTATTTTCTACTATAAAAAGGATTAAAAAGTTTTCCATGTGTAATGAAAGAAAGTACGCTGATCAAGAGGGCTAGACTGATTTATTTTCTACACTCCCTTGTTGTCAAGTAATTGGAAGTAGGTTGCATTTTGCATGTGAACTCTGAGAATTCAGTGGTTGTTTCTAGAGTGCTGCATTGAGAAGGACTCTTAGACCGTGATAAACACCAGCACGAGCACAGGATAAGTTACCATTATATTCTTAATGCATTGGGAAGCTCTTGGAGGATTTTCCATGGGAAAGTGCTAGGATCTGGTTTATGTTTAAAAAATTAAAGCTTTAGGAGGGTGGCACCTGTGGCTCAAAGGAGTAGGGCACCAGCCCCATATGCTGGAGGTGGCAGGTTCAAACCCAGCCCTAGCCAAAAACTGCAAAAAAAAAAAAAAGATTAAAGCTTTAAAAAAAAACACTCTTAGGTTGTGTCTGGAGAATTAATGGAAAGAAGGAAGGGAGAAGAAGCTAAAAGACCAGGTTCAAAGTTACTTCAGGTGACTGAGCAAGAAACAATGGAGGATGGGTGATTTGGTTTAGGCTTTACTTTAAAAGTTCAATTGAGGCTCGGCACCTGTGGCTCAAGTGGCTAAGGCGCCAGCCACATACACCTAAGGTGGCAGGTTCGAATCCAGCCCAGCCCACCAAACAACAATGGTGGCTGCAACCAAAAAAAAAAAAGCCGGGTGTTGTGGCAGATGCCTGTGGTCCCAGCTACTTGGGAGGCTGAGGCAGGAGACTTGCTTGAGCCCAGGAGTTGGAGGTTGCTGTGAGCTGTGATGCCATGGCACTCTACTGAGGGCAACATAGTGAGACTCTGTCTCAAAAGAAAAAAAAAAAGTTCAATTGACTGAGTTCATTGATAGGTTGGATTACAGGATAGGAGTTGGTGATCTATTAGTAATGTCTGCCACGGGCTGGGCGTTGACAGTGTCCACATGTATGCTGTATATTTGTTATCTCTGCCTTGTAAATCATTCTTAGGTTGATCAGAAGGAGTTGGAGAAGTTGAAGGGTCAGTCAGGGGTAATAATTCATGGCTTTAGCAACAGCTACAGATCTCCCAGGAGGAGTATTTGAAGAAGAATATTTATTCACTATTCACGGAGGCATTAAGCAGGAGATTGGTTAGCACAAGTAGGTGAGATGCCATGTTATGTCAACCTGAGATTACCCAAAGATCAGTAAGACAAATGGGACCCTTAGGAGATGTAAAAATTAGACCAAGACACTAGAGAGGTATGCAGAGGACCAAGTGATTCTTTAGAGACACAATGGGGAAGGTTCATAAGAAAGAGGCAAGGCAAGCAGTCATGGATGGAACAGGTAATAGAAAAACAGTTTTCAGGCTTGGTGCGTATAGCTAGGGTGCCAGCCACATAATATGGGGGTGGTGGGTTTGAACCTGACCTGGGCCTGCTAAACAACAAAAAAATAGCCAGGCATTGTTCCAGACACCTGTGGTCCCAGCTACTTGGGAGGCTGAGGCAAGAGAATTGTTTAAGCCCAAGAGTTTGAGGTTGCTGTGAGCTGTGATGCCATGGCACTCTACTGAGGGCAACATAGTGAGACTCTGTCTCAAAAACAAAGAAAGAAAGAAAAACAGTTTTCAATTATGTCAGGTGAAAATAGGATGAGGGACAATCTCCTTCCCTCTCTTCTCTCCACTCCACAAACAGGACCTGGCAAGATAGGGCACAAGGTACAGGTGCGTTAATAGCAAATGACCAACTGCAAGCATCTTTGATTTTGTTGTTGTTTTCAGTAAACCCCCACCTTCTCTAAGATCAGCCATGATTAGATATTTGGCATTTCACCATGTGAGTGGGCAGTAGAAAGACAGCCTGGAAGTGAGAAGGGAACTGGATTTGAGGAGGGAAGAGCTGTTTTGAAAGCCAGGAGTATCCACATGAGAATGTGAGAAGGCAGGAGTCTGGGGACTCGGGAATCTTACTGCACATTAAAAAAACGAAAAGCCCCTTTAAGATAAGGGAAATTTTGTGAGGTTATGTTTTGAGCAGGACTATACATTATAACTTTCTTCTTAAAAAAAAAAGGTATGGGCCAGGTGGTATGGCTCATGACTGTAATCCTACCACTCTGGGATACCAAGAAAGGAGGATTGCTTGGGCTCAGGAGTTTGAGATCAGCTTGAGAAGAATGAGAACCCATCTATACTAAAAATAGAAAAATTAGCTGAGTGTCCTGGAAAGTGCCTATAGTTACTTGGGAGGCTGAGGCAGGAGGATTACTTGAACCCATGAGTTTGAGGTTGCTGTGAGATAGGCTGACACTATGGCATTCTAGTCTGGGCAACAGAGTGAGACTCTGTCTCAAAAATTAAAAAGAAAAAATGAGGACAATCTTTGTGATTTTTTGGCTCAGATAGCTCAGCTTCCATTCCTGGGAAGAATCTAGAAAAAACTGTTGAACTATGAACCACAGTTGGTGCACTTGTACCCTTGGCTCTAACAGCGAGCAGTGTGGCTTTAGGAATGACATTCAGTCACAGACAAACTTAATTTCCTTCATTGACAGACAGGCTGCCCATGAAGACAGAGGGGCCAGGGAATGAGTCACACAGGAGGCTTCCCACACAGACCTGGGAAGGGGCTGTGCAGACCCCAAGCGGTCAAGCTGGTGTCTCAGTCCCTCTTCCAATCCAGGTAAGTGTTGACACCTGAGAACCCAACCCAGAACCTCCTGTCAGAATTTTAGAAACACTTCCCGAGGTTTTTGAAGCAGGGACAGTTTGGAGAACATCTCAGGCAGACCATTTTAAGATATTAATTTTTCAAAGATGCTTTATTCTGTAAGCAATATATGTGTGATTTTTAAAAATTGAGATGTTGATGATAAGTATAGAATGAAAAATTAGTCTCCTGAACTTCTAGCCCTTCCTGGGTGACAAATTTCTTATTTGCTTTTCCAAGATATTTTAACCCATAGGAAAGCATGAAAGCGTAGCCTCCTTTTTAAAATAGAAAAAGGGTTAGGGAATGATTCCTATTGAATGTCTACTGGGTGCTAGGAACACAGTGATGAACAAAAGAGTGTCCTGGACCTCCTGGGACAGTCAAGGTAGATGTTGAGAGTATAAACAAGTGGGATTAAAGAAACACAAATTGCAATTCTACAAAGAAAACAAACGGTGTGCAATGGTGGAGCTGTAGGGGGAGGCCAAGAAGTCAGCCGTGGACTGAATGGCTGTGTCTAAGTAAGCTTGTTCATGGTGCATGTCAGCATCTGCTAGTGCATAGAAAGATGTGTGTGTGTGCAAGTGTCTGGGTGTGGTGGAGTTGTAGGCAGGGGAGGTGCTTCCTTATCTCGAGGGGTGCCTGTGTGTGTAGCACAGAGGTATGTATGTGTCAGGGAGAGCTTTTCTGGGTCTGAGAGCTTATGTGACTGGGACATAGAGGGGGCAAGGGATATGGGCAGAGAACAGGGTGTTATGCAGCCATGTGGGTCTCCCTGGCCACACGCAGGGGCCTGGGTTTTGTCTCAGTGCCCAGGGAGCTGGTGGAGAGGTATTCAGGGGAGTGATGCAATCCACTGGTGTTTTCAGGGGATCCCTCTGGAACAGTGTCATGGGGTCAGGCGGTGGAGCAAGCAGGTGGCCTGGAGGAGGCCCAGTGGTGGCAGAGGACGTCTGGGCTTGGCCTTAGAAGTGGAGCTGGCAGGGCTCACTGGTGGGTGATGTAATGTGGTGGAACGGAATGAATGAAAATACCTCCCAGGCCCCTGGCCTGAGCAGCTGGGTGGATTTGGTGCTGCTTCCTGGGATACGAAGATGCTGGGAAGCATTACGAGGAGCAGGTGGGTGGTGAAGGCCAATTCCCACTTGGCCACAGGAAATTTGAGATGCTGTGGCCTCCCAGAAGGGATATCAGGTCTACAGTGGGGGTGGGGGGGTGGAGCTCAGAATCCTGGGGGTGGGAGTGAGCCCTGGGCTCAACCACAGACAGGCAGACAGCCTTTTCCTGGCTCTGAGGCCAAGCCCTTGCCTGCCACTGGCCACCCTGGGCCCTGAGCCCGAGCCGCAGATCACCAGAAGGGTGCTTCAGTGAGGCTGCTTTATCCCCATCACTTAACACAGTGCCCTAGGCACTCATAGGCAACACTCACTGAAAGGGTTTCCTCTCTGGTGCCCCAGCCTGAAACGAACCAAAATCACAGCAGCAGAGCTTCATGGGTCTGGGTTATTTATAAGGTCAGCGCTCCCAGCATGGGCCCTAGAATACTGACTCACTGCCCCAGCCAGTTTCCCAGAGGCTGCTTCATGTCCCCTTTGTCTCAGGAAATAAGGATCCATTTCATTGCAGAAATACTCTCTTGCATGCCTTAATTGACAGTCATCTTAAAAACTAATGTTGAACATTTTACTGTGTGTCAGCCCTGACCACCCTACAGGTTGGTTAATCCTCACAAGAACCCCAAGAGGTAAATTCTACAGTTACTCCTACTGTACAGATCAGGCAATTGAAGTGCATGGAATGGTGGTTTCTCGAAATCACAACTACTCTTCAGCAGGGATGTTACCGTTAAACCCATTTTAGAGAGGGGGAAACAGGACCAATAGAGGAGATGCTTTGCTTAGGGTCACACAGCTAGTAAGTGGCAGCAGCAGACCTCGTGGGAAGCCTTGAACTCTCTTTTGGATGTGAGACCTGGCCCTGGCTGCCAGCCTCTGCCTCCCTCCACTGGCAGTACAAGTCTCTGTCCCTCCATCCCACCCCAGCTGAAAGTATTTCAGTGAATGTTTCTGGAACCAGAAGTTGGAAAATCAGTTCCTGATTTAGACATCCACTGAAGCTTCCAGAAGACCCTTGTTTGGTCAGAGCTATTAAGAGCTTGGGATTGGGGGTCAGGCTGCTGTACTGCTCTTAACCTCTCAATGCCTCAGTTTCCCTGCCTCATAGGGTTGTAAGAAACAAGTGTTCAGGCTGGGCGCCTGTGGCTCAGTTGGCTAAGGTGCCAGCCACGTACACCTAAGGTGACGGGTTGAAATCCCCAGCCTGGGCCTGCCAAACAACGATGGCTGCAACCAAAAAAAAAAAAAAAATGGCCCGGCGTTGTGGCGGGTGCCTGTGGTCCCAGCTACTTGGGAGGCGGAGGCAGGAGACTCACTTGAGCCCAGGAGTTGGAGGTTGCTATGAGCTGTGATGCCATGGCACTCTACTCAGGGGGATAGCTTGAGGCTCCGTCTCAAAAAAAAAAAAGGAAACAAGTGTTCAGAACTGTAACTGGCATATAGTACTTAACTAATTCTGGTTAAGTATTATTGTTGGTGTCATTGCTATCTAAAACAAATTTTTCTAGAAATGGCTAGATAGTATTTTCTGCTATACGGGCCACATGGTCTCTGTTGCCAACTTCTCAACTCTACTGTTGTAACAGGAAGACAGCCTTAGACAGAATGTCAAGGAATGGATGTGTTCATGTTCTCTTAAAACTTTCTTGTGATTTATATGTGAACATGAGGGAGAAAAGTCTTTTTACCTGTGGGAGGATGTAACCCTGGAGCTGCCAGCAGCCGTATCCCCATATTATTGGAGGAAGCCAGCCATGGTGGGAGAGGAGGACAGCTCAGAGGGAAGCAGAGGCAAGAGAGAACCCAAATCCTGCTAATATTGTTTGAACTGCTGGATCTAGTCATGCCTGAAGCTACCTCTGCTCTATTCAGTGATATGAGCAGTGGTTTTTCTTTTTTGCCTACGCTGCTGTGTAGATGCTCCAACCAGGCCCCTGTGTCATAAGGGGCTATTTGTGGAGGACATTGGGGATGTGAGCCTAGCAGCTGTTTTATTAGGGAAACATGTGATGTCTGGCTGTCTGGGTGAGGAAGAGGTATACCCTTCCACCTCGTGGGAAAAGAGAAGTGGGTAGGCTGTGGAGGACCACAGAGAGCCAGATGGTGGGAGGTCTGCAGAGTGAAACCAGAGTGACTTTGTCAGGACAGTGACCTTCAGACAGTGGTCAAATAGAAGTGAGCACAGATGATGCAAAGGTTTGGTGTCATGTGTCCATTCCAAGATGGTCAGTGTTAATTGTGCTAACAGGGAGAATAGGGGCCAAGTACAGAGAACATGAACTTTGAAATCCACACAGACCTGAACTTGAATCCTGGTGCTGTTGCCTCTTGTTTGCTGTATGATCATGGGCAAGGAAACATGTATGTGTGAGCTTTGCTGTCCTTGTCTGTAAAATGGGAGTAAAAATGGCACTGACCTCTAGGGACACAGGGAGAGTAATTCAGCTGGCAGGAGAGAACCAACTATAAGCATCACTTCCCAGCACCATATGCAGTGACATCACAGTAGGATTTGAAATTGACCATAGTCAAAGAATTTATACCTTGGATATACATCAGAACTTTCCTTTTTTCTCCATAGGGAGCTAGTTATTTTAATATTTACCAGCATACTACTGGTTAAATGACAAGGTGTATTTAAATTGTTATATATAATGGTTGGTGGTGGTGATTATTAATTGCTATTATAGTAAGTTGGTATAATATTACAAATATTATATAAGATGGTTTTCATAATTCAACTATCTGTGGTCACTTCGTGACATGTATTTTAACTGCTTAGGAGCTTTTCTTCTGCTAACCCTCTAGTTCTCAGCTCCATTCTGGATATCTTATCCTTATTAATTAGCTGAGTTCTGGAAAGACACAGTGTAGGTGGTAATACTCAGAACTAACATTTATTGAGTATAGTTCTAAGTGGCAGGCACTGAGAAAGCACTTCTTCCATATGTTCTCATTTAATCTGCCCAATAATTATGAAGTAGACACTATTATAAGTCCTATTGAGTGGATGCAGACTGGGGCTCGCTGGGGCACCAGGCCCTGAACTCTCACATTTGAACTCTAGTGCCCGTGGGTCTGCAGCTCATCAGGTGAGTCCACAGAGGTTAAATGTGGAGGGGTTTAGTGTCTGACTTGGGGACCTACCTTGCTGCGAGGTTTTGGTGGGGATGGTGGCCCAGAGCAGGGCCGAGAATTCCTGACAGTATCATCTGCTTGGTGGACAGCAACAGTCCAACTTTCTGGGACGCGTGCCGGCCACATTCTGATTGGAGAGGGGATGTCTCTGTTGGAAGGAAATCTTGGCCACTTGCCTCTTGGCAGCAGGCTCTGGACTGCCACGTGGAGCACCGTTTGGAGAGGGTGGGAATTATTTGGCAACCTTGCCTGGGATAACTTGGAATGGGGCACAGTGGGGCGAGGGGCTGTGCCAGTTTCCCAGACAGGCTGGCAGAGAAAGTGAGAGAGAACCAGTACTGTCATTGAGAAGCCCACACTCAGCTTCTGCGCTGTCATCCCTGCCACTGTCAGTCGCTGCCTCTTACTGTCCCTTACTGTCTCTCTTTCTGCCAGGACTAGAGGATCCAGCAAGGTGACAGGTAGTTTGGCACCCAGGGAAGCACTGTTCCCTCTCCCCACATGCCTGCCTTCTCTTAGTCATGCTGCTACAGCTTGGGGGCTTTTTTGCTTCCACCATTTCTCTCAAGGTAAAGTTCAAATTCCTTGGTTTGACTTGAAAACCTTTTGTGATATGAGCCCTGCCTTCTGGTTCTGTATCTCGTCTCCCTGAGTAGATGGTAGGCTTCCTGGGAAGAGGGAGAAGACTGTATCATTCTTAACTTTTAAATTTCCCACAGTGCCTAACCCAGAATTCACTCAGATCATATGGGTAAACTGTAGCAAGGAGGGGTGGCTGTCGCCCCATACCAGAGAGGCCTGTCTCATTTCAGGATTCCCAGACATCACCATTGCTGTGTCTTAAATTGGAATCACCATGAGTCAGGTGCTGCAACAGATCCTAAGTTTTTTTCTATTCCCATCTCATTTAATCCTCATAACAGCCTTATTAGGTAGCTCCTGTTTTATCCCCCATTTTACAGAAGAGAAAACTGAGGCACAGAGATAAAATTCCATGCCCAAGATCATCCAGCTAGGATGTGGTAGTGATAAGATTTGAACTTAAGCTCGCCGCAGGCCTAATCTGGCTTGAGTGAGGATTTCCTTAAACTGCTCAGTGAGAGCCTGGACCACTTCATGCTGTTCCTTCACCCCGTCTGCCACTTTCCTGTGGCCTTGTCAGCACAACAAACCAGTTTCGTGGCTACTCACATCACCCTACCTCTGCTGTGTCGACACATCCTTGATGAATTAACCTGGGCAACTCAGGCCCTGCCTGTCACACCAATTAAGGTAGAGTTGCAGAGAACTGGGTTGTGGAAGGTTCCTCTACCTGTCACCTTTTCTCTGCACATTCCAGGGATGCTTGGATATTTAAAAGGAAATATTCCTTATGGGGGAGCTCTTGGGTGGGTGTTTGGAAACAGGGGAGATGCCCAGATTGATTCTTTCCAAGGGGGACCTTCTGCTGCACCAAAACTTCAGTCAGTTGAGGGTGGCCAGAGTGGCTTGGCTGACTGGGAACTGACCATTTCAGCACTCAACAACTAATCAACATCCCTGTGCCAACAGAGAGGGATGAGTCTCATTGTGTTAGCAACTCTCCCTCAAACTGTGTCATATTTGGGTTGTATTGTATTAGTAGTTGTTTCCACTAATGTGATATGAAAGTTACTAATCTGAGAAGACTCCTGCATTGTATCAGGGAAAACAAATGCTAATATGAGTCGATGGAAGTAGCCAAAAAGAAACTCACATTGCTAATAGGACATGATGGATTGGTGAGAGGAATTTGGGTCGGGTGCTTGAACTTTTCTGGAATGCTCCTCTGCAGGGCAGAGCGGGTACAAAGTGGCAGGTGCTCCTTGGTAAGAGTCACTTTGAGAGTGAAGGTATATATCTGATCCCCTTACCCATACCCCCATCTCACCCTTGTACTGGGTTGAATAGTGGTCCCCTTCCCAAAATTCATGTCCATTGAGAATCTGAGAGTCTGGCCTTATTTGGAAACATGGTCTTTGCAGGTATAACTAGTTAAGATGAGGTTACATGTATACAGGAGCAGGGTGGGCCCTTAATCGAATGCATGTCCTTATAAGACACACGGGGAGAGAGAATGCCATGTGACAACACAGGTAGAGGTTGGAGTGATGTGGCTGCAAGCCAAGGAATGCCAAACATTGCCATAGCCACCAGGAGCTGGAGTTGGTGAGGAAGGACCAACCTTGGAGCCTGCAGAGCAAGCTTGGTGTTCACACCGCACACCTTGGTCTCAGACTTCTGGGCTCCAGACCTGAGAGAGAATAAACTGTTGTTTCAAGCCGCTCAGCTTGTAGCAGTCGTCACAGCAGCCTGTGACATATACCCCCCAGCCTGTCACGTCCCAGAGACACAGGTTGGGTACAATAGCACTTACTTAGCTCAGAGACAGCCAATTGGGTTGGGACATTCTTCCAGCCCCTGAGGGTTGCTCTGGCTACTTTGCCAGACCTGAGGAGAGGGGGGCTGGCTCTCTTCCCCCACTTTATTCTCAGTTGAAGAGGAAAAGCCGCCTCAGTAGCAGGGTGGTTGGCATATGGGCTCCACAGCCTGCTTCACATCATGTTAATATGTGATTAAAGGGGTCTTAAAACGCCCATTAGTCCCCCTCTGGTATCTAATAGCGCTTTTGGATTTAGAACAGAATATTATTTACTCATTAGCTGATAACAGACCCTGAGTAGTGCTATATGTATTGGGACAGTTATTAGAGTCAATTACACATAGAGATGTTGTTCTTTTGGTGTGGCCACTGGCAGGTCAGGGTGGTCTGGAGGGCATGGGAATGGCAAGAAATGACCTATAGATCATACCAGTGAAGTAGGGGGCCTGCTAGGGGTTGTCTGTGATGGCTTTCTGTGGATGGAAACAAATTCCAGGCACAAATGGGGCCACTTGGATGCCCCAGTGTAAGGTATTAAGGGGGTAGAATTTGAGATAACTGCTTCCAAGAATGGTGTTAGTTATAACAGCCCCTGCAGTGGTAAAGGATCACACGTAAGCATTTTGACCGAGTTTCCCAGGATGAGAATATTAATTAGTAGCATGACTGCCACCATCAGGATCATTAGCTGATGTGACTTGCCTGGGACACATGGCTAGTAAGTGGCCAAAGCTGGATGCAAACCTAGCCCTTCTGATGGATGACAAGGCATGGGTTCTTTTCAACACTCCTCTCAACCCATTGCAGAAACTTCTCTCTGATTCCAGGCTTCCCTTTCTCCAACAGAAAGAGGAACTTAACATCATTTCCTCTTATGCTTAGTTTATTGGAAAGATGAAAATAGCAGGTTGTCCCTCTTGGTGGTTCAGTCTTTGAGCTTAGGACCAGTGTGCTGGGAGGGCCAAGGTGGAGGGCATGGGATTGAGAAGGAGCGTGGATAATGTGAGGGTCACTCGGGCATCTTCCTGGAAGCAGGAGGGATCATGGAGTAACTGGATTACAACCTGGTCAAGGTTTGTGTTAGTTGGATGGGAGGGGATGGAAAAGGGGCAGCCAGAGTCCTGAGAGGTTTCCTGGTAGCCCTGGTGAAGTCCTTGGGGTCTGACCCAGGAGTGGTATTGATGTCAGCAGGAGGGAACAGATGCTGGTGACAACTCAGAGTCCACCTGGCGGGTGTTGGTAGCTGATTTTATGTGGGGGTGACAAAGAGGAAGAGTTAGGCAGCCCCCTGTTTGATGGACAGGGTGCAGAATGGGGAAGGACAGTTTCAAGTCTGACCTTCACGTGTGTCTTAACCTTGGCCAGCCCAATCTTCAGGTCATCAGTTTGCAGTGATTTTCTGAATAAACACAGGCTTCTCAGCACATCGTGTGAGCCACAGTGAGCACCAAATGCAGGTGAGCTTAGAAAGGGATTGGCACCAGCACCTCACCTCAATACTACACTCACTGTGGCTTTTCTGAGATGTCCAGAAAGACAGATGAGGGGAGCTTCTTGTCTGAAAATAGGAGTGGGGCTCTCCTGGCCAACCCAGTGCCTGTGACTGGAAAACAGCTTGCTTCCTGATATCTGTGGTGTTCAGAGAATCCTTTACCCCATTCCTGGTACATACAGGTGTTCCAGTGGTTTAGTGGTTTTCTGGAAGCACAGCCACATGGCACATACACAACCAAGGGAGGGAAAGGCACAGGGTGCCTTCTCTGAGGAGTTGTCCTAGCATGTAGCCACATGCCAGAGACACTATGGCCTGAGCTGAGAACAGAGCTCCTTGGTGAAAGGCTAGTGAGATCCCTTTCACCTCCCTGGGAAGGGGCCGGGGAGAAAAAGCAGAAGTTAGCAGACTTGCCCTTGGAAGCCAAATGAATAATCTGCTTCCCAGTAGATATGTAACATGTGTCTTCTGTGTATGTCTGTGTCTCCGTATATATGTCTCTGTGTGTGTGTCTTTTTGTGCATCTGTGTGTGTGCCCCTGTACGTGTATCTCTCTGTGCACCTGTATGTATCTGTGTGTATATTTTAATAAAGCTCACCAGGAACCAGATATCAGTTTCTGACAGATACAGAACATCTGAACCAGAACTAAATAAAAATAAACGTTAAACAATTATTGGAATTTAAGTTTATTTAAAAACTCAGCAGGGTCGAGGGAACAAGCCACCCATTAGCAAGGCAGCACTATCGGGCCTTTTAACAACCTGCTGGTTCTTGACTGCCAAGGAGATTTGGGCCAAACAAGCTGTGGAAACTCCGGATCCTATTGATTAAAGACGATGTGGTAACAGTCCAATTATGTCCTCGTGGCTGCTTGTGGTGCTGGCTGACATTTGTCTTTATGGAAATGGCTTTGTTGGGGTGGAGGGAGGGTCTCTGGGAGAGTGGCTCCGTGTCCCTGTTCTGGGCAAAGCTTTCTACCCTCTGTGGCTCCAAACCCCAGGCTGTCCAGGATTTGTATGTTTTTCTCCTCTTTCCTCTATGGACAACTGTAGTTCAAAAGGAATATGTGTCTTGTCAACCAAATCAATGCAAATAACCGGTGAGCGTTTCTCGACTTTTCAGTAACAATTGATCTTCCCAGAACTGATATCATTTGGAAAACCTAAGTAAGGAGAGCAGTAGCGAGCCAGATGTCTGCGTTAAGAGGATGTAATTGCTCTGAGTTATGGAAAAGAAATGATTCCCCTTCAAGCTTTAGCTCCAAAAGCCAAGCAAAACTGCCTTGGAACATCCAGAAGCTTCCGATCAACTGACAGTTCAGTTAGAGACAGCCTCAGTTTCTCAGCCAGGAGATGTGGGCAACTGCAGGTCAGGAATCTTCCAAGCTGATGCTCAGATTTTCTGCCCGTAGTTTTTTGATCTCCAGGTTTTTATTTGGAATATTTCTGCACAGCTGGTTGCTGTCGGGGAGGGGTAGAGGAAGGGTTGTTATTCTTCTTGAGAGATGTTCAGGTGTAGCCCCTGAGCTGTTTATCTACTGCAAGGGAATCTCCTCTCTCTGCTGGTTTATTCTTTTCTTTAGGAAGGCAGGGGATACAATTTGACAGCCATGTCCGTACACTGCTGTGATTGGCTCCTGACTTGACTAGGATAATGCTTAGAAGGTCAGATGGGGATGGGGACGGGGACAATCTAGGGGCTGAAGAATGGAGAATAGGAAGCCTGGGGCACTTCATGTACATCTGTCATCTTTCAAGACAAATTCATTTGTACATTTGAGCATTCATTCATTTGCTCATCCAGCATGTCCCTGAGTACCTACTCTCTGATTAGGTGATGAGAGCACAGGGTACCTGCCTTCCTGGAGTTTCTAGTCTCACTACAAAGAGACATAGACATGAAACAAATAATTACTACATCATATTTGCCATCGTGCCTCATAGAAATGAGGAAGTGGTAGAGGGGGCACATGACAGTAGGAATCTAATGCCCTTTTGGAAGTAATGTCTAAGCAGAAGCGTGGTCAGTCAAGTAGGACTGAGTTAGGCCATTGATTCTCAGACTTGAGCAAGCATTAGAGTCACTTAAGGTTCTCTTGAGAAGGTCACCAGGCTCTGCCCCCAGAGTTTCTGATTCAGTAGATCTGGAGTTGGTCCAAGAATTTGCATTTCTAACAAGTGCCTTGGTGAACTGATGCTGCTGGGAACCACTGAATTGGCTAAAGAACTGAAAGTAGAGAGTGTTCAGGTAGCAGAAACTGCATGTGCAAAGGCCCTGAGGCTGGCCTGAGCTTGGCAGCTCCCAGGAACAGAATGAATGAAGGGCCAGAACGATGGTAGCAAAGTGAGGAGGGAACTGTGTATGGGGTGGGGTGGGGGAATGCACTGGAGAAGTGGGCAGGGCTGACCACACAGGCCTTGCAGGCTGTGCTGGAGCATTCAGACTTGATCTGAAGTGGAACGGTAGGAGGTTTCAAAATCTTTTAAGCACGGAAGTATTAGCATCCAGTTTGTATCTTGAAATGCCATCTCTAGCTGTTGCAGGGAAAAATGGGATGGCAGAGAATTGCAGGGAGCCAAGGGAGCTCCATGGGAAGCTCCTGTAAACCATCCAGACAAGAGTTAGCAGTGGCTGGACCAGGCTGGTAACACTGGTCATGAAGAGGAATGGACATGTCCAAATATGTGAGCCCAGGCTCCCACTCTCTAGAAAGCCTTCCTGATCAGTTTGGGTCCACCCCAATCCCTGAAACCCCACATCTTACCTGAAGGAGTCATAAGTTGACAATCAGTTCCTTGAGGGCAGGGCTCTGTGTGCCATATCTGAACGTGCAGCCCCCGGCTGGATACATAATACCTTATAATAGTTGCCGAAAAGCATTTGACAATTTACCACCTAGGGCTACCTCATTCAAGTCTCCAAATATCCTGGGGGAAAGGTGGGGATAGCCCAGTTTGTAGGTGGGGAAAACTGAGGTTCAGAAAGGGTAGGGGATCTTCCCAAACTCACCCAACTGGGCTGAAGACAAGGCAAGATTATCACGGGGGCCCAGGGTGCCCTCTGGTGAGCTGATAAAGGAAACTTTGTTGCCTCCACCCACCAACCTTACACAGCAACCAAATTTCTCTTAAATGGTATCAGCAGCCTTCCCCCAAGGGAAAAGGAAAGGAAAGGAAAGGACTGGCCAGTCCACCAGAAATAATAAATAGATGGAGAAGAAATTGCCATTTGAGGGAAGTCAAAAATGGTCAAATATAGGTCGTTTCCTACAGGTCAACCTAAATCAGTGTATGAAGGAGCAGGGGAATGTTGCATTTCCAGAAAATTCTGCCAGTGCATGAGGAAGAGGAGCTGCCACATAGTCTAGATCATCTCTGGAAGCAGCTTCCCCCCAGCACATGGAAGCTGATGAGGGGCCGTACAGGGATACAGCATCTTAGAATCAGTCTATAATGCAATCAATTTTGTACATCCCTGGTGAAACAGCAACATTTATTTAACGTCTTTTATAGAGCAGCTGAGTTTTATCACAAATCACATTCCATTTCTATTCATCTGGGACTCCTTGAAGGCTAAAATGCACTTACTTTTCTCTGAGGAAATTTACCAATTCCTCAATAAAGACCCATTTGCCTCTGTATGTAAAATTGACACATTTATTGAATATTAAACATTTAAGGGTTCCCCCCCACTTCTTCCCCCACCCACCCACACCTTTTTTTACACTTTTCCATGAAGCTTTGTAGTCATTAGGGAGCCTTTTTCAAAGTGGTGAGAAACGCAGTGTTTATTTGCAGAAACAGCCGACATTTAAATTTGGGGGTTTCTTATCACTGGGAAATGGTCAATTTACATCATAAATTTCTAGAGCTACATTCAGTGCCTCTGAGTGACCTCTTTAAGCTGTGTGCTTTAGCTGTCTCTTTGTGGCAGGCTTGGTCACGTGGCAATACTGTGTTGGGCTCTCTACAAAAGTTTTTTTGTTCACACTTGTAACGTTTGCAGAAGGCCTGGACTGACGCCCCCCCCCCCCAATAAATTGTGCTAATTAGCATGAGGACCTATTAATGAAGCAAGTTTTCTTTTAATGTTACTGAATGGTCAGGGACATCAATTAGAGTGTGTGCCTGGGACAATGTCTTTTCCCTGCCGGTTGCAGTGTTTTTGTTTAAAAAAAGTAAGCAGGGGGCTGGACAACGTATGGAACATGTTTTTGTGTTCTTAACATGAGAGAGGGCTGAACTGTTGAACTTAGGTCTCGAATGTTGGGTCCCAATTTCCTAACTCTGACTCTAAATCAAAGCAGCTGTGTGTAGATACTGCAGCGGGTGCCTTCCTCTGGGCTGGGGCTAGCTTTACAAGCACTGGGAGAATTGGCAATGGAGGAAGATCTTCCTCACGAGCTTTGGGATCAGAAAGACTCAGGCTGAATCCTGACTTCCCTTCTTAGCAGCTTTGTGAGTTCAGACAAGTGATGTTTACCTCTTTAAGCCTCAGTTTCCTGTTCTGTAAAATAAGGATAACCACATCGCCCATGTCATGGGGCTGTTGGCAGGACTAAATGACATAATCGCAAAAGGTTCTAGAAAGAACCCCAAACTTCATTGCTGTTTTCCTGGGGACTTCATCTAATGTCAAGATTAAATGGCACAAGAAAGATCTTTGCGTTCAGTCCCTTATTCCAGGCTTGATTTCTTCTCTACATTTCAGACCATCAAGGCTATCTTCCTCATGCTGGCCTGAAACCAGTTTGTGTGTAACTGCCTTTGTCTGCACAGACCTGAGCTCCTCTCCTGTTGGTTCTTGGCATCTGGGTCTTCTCCAATCCAGGGAGAGCCCCCACAGCTCCTTGTAGGTTTTCTCAAGTTCATGCACTGTTGGCAATTTGGACTGGATGATTCCATGTTGTGGCGGCTGTCTTGTGCGTGCAAGATGTTTAGCAACATCTCTAGCCTCCATCCACTAGATGCCAGTAGCCAGCCCCCAGTTGTGGCAATCAAAAATATCTCTAGTCATGCCTACATGTCCCCCAAAAGGGGGGCAGTATCTCATGCTATTGAGAACCAGTGTCCTATGGGTCTTCCCCACACTGGGCCCCTTCAGCCACACGCCTCACATCCTCTCATCTTCTCATTTCTGTCCCCTCGGGCATCAACATCCCTGTGACTTATGCTTCTGAAATGTTTTCTGTGCCTATTTGGGGGCAGGGCCCATGTTTCCCTGGCATGAGCTAAACTTGCTAAGATCCTGAGCACCCAAAAGCAAACGTGAGAAATCAAAATTGCCTTCCTTTTTTTTCCCTGCAACTGTCTCTGCAAAAGGCAGATACCACCAGGACTAGGAGGTAGCTAGGATTCCTTGTTGGAGTTTCCATTTCAAGAACAGAGATGATGAGGTCTGAGTATATCTTGCAGCTTTCATCTGAGCAGGCAGAGCTAACCTTTTGAAGAGAGGTAAGTGAAGATTTCCTGGGTTAGCATTCTGGTTCTGCCACTGTCCAAATGACTCTACCTCTCTGAGCCTCAGTTTTCCTCATCTATATAATGGGAATAAAAATAGTAATTATATCAAAGGGTTATTGGCACATTTTCAAGAATTTCCCCATACGAAGTAAGAAATCAATAAATTATAGCTATTATTTTTTATTGTTTGCAAACAAGAAACACACATTCAAAGAATGAGAGTAATTCATCCAAGGTCACCCAGTAGGTCATTCCAAAAACACTGGGTTTGAGCAATTTTTTTCAGAAACCCCTGAGTTTTCTGCAAAGGTCTCTCTGTGCATAAAGGAAGAAATTTGAAGATGATCCATTTTATGTGATTCTCACCCCATTAACAGCCTGTGGATTTGCCAGAATATCCTCTTTTCACTTTCATTTTAAAAACCAGCCAGTGTAATAAATCTTGCCCCCAAATCTCGGCAGCACATCTTGGCTGGAGCGTATGATAAATCTAATATACTGTGGCCTCTCTGTACTAGACACCCCGGTACGTATCTGTATTTTGGGCAGACAGCCCCATGGCCTGGCAGGATAATAATTTGCTGTCAGCTTGACAAGTACAGCCCTCTGCCCGGGTTCATCTTTGTTCCACAATTTCCATGACTCGAGGGTAGACTTATAATCCTGTCTCCTCTCCTTTATTTATTTTTTTTCTTTTTGGTCCATGAAACTGCAGATGCTAGCCACCCTTCCTTCACACTGAGAAGATGGTACAGGGCTTACAACTCATACTGAATTTACAAGGGACTTTGCTGAGTCCAGGAAGGAAGGGCCACAGCAGGACACTGAGAGGGCAGGGGTTCCCACTTTAGTCAGTCAGCAAATGTATTTTATTTTATTTTATTTATTTATTTATTTATTTTGAGATGGAGCCTCAAGCTATCCCCCTGGGTAGAGTGCCATGGCATCACAGCTCATAGCAACCTCCAACTGCTGGGCTCAAGCGAGTCTCCTGCCTCCGCCTCCCAAGTAGCTGGGAACACAGGCACCCGCCACAACGCCCGGCCA